>BPLQ01013131.1:0-17318 GCA_021605075.1 Caerostris darwini
TTTATATTTTCAAATATTAAACTGACAAAATTATTTGTAATTGAAACTAAATTCCCTACACAATTAATGGATTTAAGAATTTTGTACTTAAATCACCTACAAAAATTTTTTATTGTAGATATCTTTCATTTTGTGTGTGTGTGTGTGTGTGAAATTATTATTAAACTTTAAAAATCTATAAACTTTATAATGCTTAATACGTTAAATTTTTCATTTTATTTTACTTTTTTATTTTTTTTTTACAGCATAGTTATTTTAGTTACTAGTTTATTTAGTTATCAGCAGGCAGACGACCTTGGCCCACCGTGGGGCTGTTGCGCCACTCATGATGATGATATTAAAAATAAAGAAAGTTAAATTCGCTATATTTATAAAAAATTATAATCAATAATACTTTTATGTATGAAACATTTTCATACAGAATTTAACGATGTCCAACAATCACATTAATATCCCAATAATATTTAAATCTTATCATTATTTAAACTTATTTCTATATTTGTATTCTTCTTCATTGGTGTAACACCCCCATGGTGAGCCACAGTCATCTGCCTACTGTCAGGTTTCGAGACAGGAGATTTTTTTTTTCCTTTTTACGGGATAGGGTTGTCAGTCCTATTCTCTACAGTCATATTAGACCGGGACCTACTGTTTAAAGTAGATTCCAAACTACTACAAACATTCTTGGCACCAAGCGGTAGAGCGCTAGTAACTCGGCCATTAGACTCCGTTATTATAGTTCAAAAGAATTATAATTATAGAAAGAAAAAAGCTTTTTTGTAGTTTTTCCAAATAGTTTTATCACGACTTTTGTTCTGTTATATAGACCCAATACATATAAATAGAAGAAAGTTATATTATATATATTAAAGAGTCAACGGAAAGCTTGCTATATTAAAGAGTCAACGGATGATAGGTAATTACTTGGAGTTAAGATCTCTCAGCAATTAACAAGGACCATTTGAAATGATGGACTAAGGATTTTCTATTCGGTGAGTGTTTCCTTGGCTTCATATGTGAAGCAAATACAAGACAGTTAATTAAATCCTTCTTTTGTCTGTCCTGTAGATGTAGAGTTACAGATGCCACATGAATAAATCTGCTTCATCGATACCATAACCTTAAAGTCAAGCACTAGACAATGATAAAAAAATAATAAAAATTTTTAAAAAATATGTATACATAATCTTTCCTTACATTTCTTTGTTTATCTATAAATATTGATTTATCAAAATAGTTGAAGTCGCTGCTTTCTGGATGGTGATGTCATAATGTTATTTTTTCACAGGGATAAGCATCACCTGGAAAAGAAATCCGGCCCGGCTTATTCCTGGCACAAGATCAATTTTCCGGTAAAGAGCCGCTGTCAGGGGCGATAGCGAACTACCTGGATTTCTTTGCCGGAAAAGGAACAAAGGAGCCCTTAGCGTGACAAATGGCTTCCGTCAACAAATCAATAAGGTATAAAATATTTCCTTTGTCTCTTGTCGAACGGGAGAAACGCCTCGCAAATTGAAACGGGTTCCTCTCTTAAATCAGTCTTCGTTCTCCGATTCTGGCTTCGGTTTGCACAGGAAAAAAAATTCACCCGATCAGATGAGATAAAAGGTAGATTTCTTGTATGTTAAAAACTATTAACCTCTTTTGAGGCTATGATGGTTACATGTTAGAATAGTATTTCAAATGAAACTGTTTTAAAATCTATTGGAGTGTATTATTATAAAATTCCACAATATAGCCTTAATAATATTTTATTCTACATGATAGCATCGTTTGCTTAGCTTACGTGATAGCATCGTTTGTTTAGCTTACGTGATAACATCGTTTGTTCAGCTTACGTGATAGCATCGCTTGCTTAGCATTGTTTATTCTACGTGATAGCATTGTTTTTCTACATTAATACCTACGTGATAGCATCGTTTGCTTAGCCTACGTGATAGCATCGTTTGCTTATTCTACGTGATTTGTTTATTCTACATCGCATTTGTTTAGCCTACGTAATGATTTTAAGCATGTTTGCTTATTACGTGATAGCATCGTTTGTTTAGCCTACGTGATTTGTTTTATTCTAGCATCGTTTGCTTAGCCTACGTGATAGCATCGTTTGCTTAGCCTACGTGATAACATCGTTTGCTTAGCCTACGTGATAACATCGTGTGTTTAGCTTACGTGACAGCATCGTTCGCTTATTATGATAACATTGCTTGCTTATTATGATAACATTGATTGCTTATTATGATAGCATTGCTTGCTTATTCCACGATAACATTGTTTATTCTACACGATAGCATTATTTGTTTTTTCTACATAACATTTGTTTATTCTACATGATAACATTTGTTTATTCTACATGATAACATTTGTTTATTCTACATGATAACATTTGTTTATTCTACATGATAACATTTGTTTATTCTACATGATAACATTTGTTTATTCTACATGATAACATTTGTTTATTCTACATAATAGCATTTGTTTATTCTACATTAATAGCATTTGTTTATTCTACATTAATAGCATTTGTTTATTCTACATTAATAGCATTTGTTTATTCTACATTAATAGCATTTGTTTATTCTACATTAATAGCATTTGACATAATAGCATTTGTTTATTCTACATTAATAGCATTTTGTTTATTCTACATGATAATAGCATTTGTTTATTCTACATTAATAGCATTTGTTTATTCTACATGATAACATTTGTTTATTCTACATGATAACATTTGTTTATTCTACATGATAACATTTGTTTATTCTACATGATAACATTTGTTTATTCTACATGATAACATTTGTTTATTCTACATGATAACATTTGTTTATTCTACATGATAGCATTTGTTTATTCTACATGATAACATTTGTTTATTCTACATGATAACATTTGTTTATTCTACATGATAACATTTGTTTGTTCTACATAATAACATGTTTATTCTACATAATAGCATTTGTTTATTCTACATGATAACATCGTTTGTTTATTCTTATTGTTAACATTGTTGTTAAATTTCATAGTTTCTTTGTCGTCGCTCAAAATTCTTATGTTAAAAATTAGGCTAAAAATTAGGTATGTTAAATTAGTTGAATTTATAAAAAATGTAAAGAATCAATGATACTGTATTGCTTGAAATTTTTCATTCAAAATTTAACAATGTCCAACAATCACACATGTAGAAATAATTTTTGTAAATAATATTTAATTATTATCAATATTTTAAACTATTTCTGTATTTCTATTAATACTATATATTTTTTATTTTTTCTATATTTTAACGGTTGTTGTTTTTTTAATTTTTTTCTTGACCGCTAAATGACTGTCGATATAAACATAAGAAAATAAGAAAAAATTAAATAATTTTTCTACACTTTAAAAACGCATCCATAACAGTTTCTTGGAACAAGACAAACTATTCTGTTTACATAAATAAAATAATATAAAAGAGAAATAATTTTTTGCAGTAGGTTTTGAAATACTAAATCCCGTTAATACATCAATCAACCCATTTCCTTTTATTAATTAAAAACTTATATTGATTAGCCTAGTTCTCCAATTCTAATACGAAATATTTTGTTTCATTCGAAAATAATATTAAAATATTTATTCTTGTTTATTTTATTATTCTATAATTATTTATTTTTAATAAAATGTTTTAAATAGTAATTCAAAAATATTTACAGCTCTTGCAATACACTTAGAAATAAAGAATTCGTTATTTATAATATACCTAACTAGAGGAGAATTTAGATGATTACATTTGTTTTGTTACAAAACAAATGTAAATTGTTTATTTTACATTATCTAAAGTAGATACACTGAAGTGACAAAAGTCATGGGATAGCAATATGCAAATTTTCAGATGGCAGTAGCATCGCGTAGAACAGGTATAAATGCGCAGTGCTTTCGCAGAGCTTTCATTTCTGTTCAAGTTATTCATGTGAAGAGGTTTTGACGTGATGATGACCGCACGACGGGAATTAACAGACTTTGAACGCGGAATGTTAGTTGGAGCTAGACGCATGGGTCATGCCATTTAGGAAATCGTTAGGGAATTCAACATTCCCAGATCCACTGTGTCAAGAGTGTGCCGAGAGTATGAAATTTCAGGCATAACATCCCACCATGGACAGCGCAGTGGTCGACCGCCTGCACTTAACGACCGAGACCGGCGACGTCTGCAAAGAGTCGTAAATTCTAACAGACAAGCAACACTGCGTCAAATAACCGCAGAAATCAATGTGGGACGTACAAGGGACTTGTCTGTTAGAACTGTGCGGCGAAATTTGGCTTTCTTGGGCTAATCCAGCAGAAGACCGACTCGAGTGCCTTTACTGACAGAACGACATCGCTTGCAGCGACTCTCGTGGGCACGTGAGCATATCGGTTGGTCCCTAGATGAATGGAAAACCGTGGCCTGGTCCGATGAGTCACGATTTCAGTTGGTAAGAGCTGATGGTAGGGTTCGAGTGTGGCGCAGACCCCACGAAGCCATGGACCCAAACTGTCAGCAAGGCACTGTTCAAGCTGGTGGTGGCTCCGTAATGGTGTGGGCTGTTTTTTCATGGCATGGAATTGGTCCTCTGGTGCGACTGGACCGAACATTGACTGGAAATGCTTATGTTCAGCTACTTGGAGATCAGTTGCAGCCATTCATGGACTTTATGTACCCAAACAACGATGGGATTTTTATGGATGAAAATGCGCCATGTCACCGGGCCACAACTGTTCGCGATTGGTTTGAAGAACATTCTGGACAATTCCAACGAATGAACTGGCCACCTAGATCGCCTGACATGAATCCCATCGGGCATTTATGGAACATCATCGAGAGGTCTGTTCGTGCCCAAAATCCTGCACCATCAACGCTTTCACAATTATGGACGTCTATCGAGACAGCATGGCTCAATATTCCTGCAGAAGACTTCCAACGACTTGTTGAGTCCATGCCACGTCGAGTTGCTGCACTTCGCCGGGCGAAAGGAGGACCGACACGATATTAAGAGGTATCCCATGACTTTTGTCACTTCAGTGTAGATATACTACCTATTTTAACGTAGTTTGCTACATTTAATTTTTTTCTCTTAACTTTAATTTTTCTTTTACTTCCTTGCCAACTGAATATAGTTTTAATAAATTTTGGAAAATTAAAAAAAAATCATTAACGCATTCTGTGATAAAAATTTAATTATAAATAAATAACTTTATATTGTTTATTTATAATTATATTTTTGATAATATATTTCCGAATGTAGATGTTGAAATTATGTTTAATAAATATAAAATATTCGTGACAAAAAAAAATCATTTTAATAAAATTGATTTTAGAAAATAATATTGAAATGTGAAATAGTAAAATTTTGAAAATTAAATAAAATTTTCAATTCAAGTGTATAAATAATTGAATAGAACTATTACCTTTTATTTACATTGACTGGTCTAAGTTGGTAAATCTCATTTTTAATTATTCTTAAATTTTAGTTTAATTTCTGATTTACAATTTCTAAGAAATTAAATTCTCCCAACCACACTTTACAATACGTTATCTCTAAAAAGATGCATTGAAAATTAAACTAATTCGCGTAAAGCTTAAGTAAATCAGATTATCTGGTTGACAGCGAGCGACCTCGGGGCGTGTATCAACGATTAGAATATGCTGATGGCAGACAGAAACGCTGAGGATACTTAATGGAATGGTCATAACACTTGTCACAATATTAATAGCTAATCAACTTATCACTATGTACCCACCATGATTCTCTCCATATTTAATACATCTGATATTCAATAGATATCGGAATGCGGAGACCTTGACCCTTGGTTGATATGCTACAGACTAATCCCAACTACGATTTATTTTACCTTTATAAAAGCTCATGGTAGGAAACTTTTCTAAATTGCACTTGCGCCCATTAGATTAGAGTCGTGGCATCAATTAAAAAAAATTGTAATAAGTAGTATTTAAGGAGTGTTTTGATTGTCAAAAATGAATTTCATTGAATTTATTTAACAATGCTTTTATCTTTTCATTTGAATTTATTATTTATTTTTATTGATCCCAATAAAAAATAAATTCCTCGAAATGAAAACTTTAAAAATCCGTAAACTTAATGAAAACAATTTATTAAACTGCTATCGCTGCATTAATAAAAAATTAAGAAAATATTTCTATATGATATTAAAATATACAATTCAAACCATTAAGGATATACATGTATATATAAACATTTTTAGTCATAACTATTTACAAATCTGAAAGTATAAAATGCTTAATTGCTTAATTTATTAAAATTTAGAATCAGCTTTGTTTGGTAGAAATTTAAATCCACGTATTGAAACAGATATTAAATTAATATTCTAACATACAAAATAAATTTATGTTTTTTATAACAAATTAAATAAATCTTTGATAAATATTTTATCTTTTTTTGGAGATATTTAGATAGTCTTAGATGTGGATAGTATAAATAAATCTATGTAGTTCCCCATAATATTAAATATGTATATATCTCCGATATAGTAACAGTAATTTACCTTTTGTACAAATTGTAATGCCCTACTCATTCCTCAGTAGCAACGTGCTCCAATGGTGAGCATTAGGACTGAGATTCAGTCCGCTGGCGTCTTTGTTGTGGACACTGTTGCAAAAACCGGGTAGACTCGATGGTGTAAAGATATTCAGCACCTTGCCTCATTAGTCGAACTGTCTGGTGGGAGTTTTCTTGGGTTTTCTCCCACATAAGCAAATGCGGGGTAATTACCACTATAAAGTTCTCCCGGAAGGAACTTCCCTCCTTCAGCTGTACGGGGCCAAATCAAACTTCTACCTACGGGTGCTCCATCACAACAGAAGCAGCCCCCTCTCTCCTTCCATCCATGAGTAATCTATAGACGACATGGTCGTCCCTTACTTCATGGGATGTCCATCCCGCATTGCAGGACACTGAGGGTTAAACACACTTAAACTGTAACTGTTTTTCTTAACATTTAGAATTATATTTGTATTAATCACTAACTAAATATATTATTTATATTTACATCAATTTATTACATTGATGGGCACGTATGAGGTCAATGATATCCAAAAAGGTTTTATGCATTATAAAGAGCCACGACCCGGCCTTTCTCTCGCATTTTTTTAACCGAAGTATCCTCAACACAAAATAAATTTAAAGATAGAGAAATGTACAAAATAAAAACGAATACAATGTTCTGAAGTTTTTCACTGCGAAAAAAAAAATTCCGAAGACTATGAAACAAGAAAAAAAAGCATTCAAATAACATCATTTCCCATATTCAGTTAATTATTTCAGAAAACAAAATATGTAGACATTAAAAATAAATATATACACAGTCCAGTCACATTAATGTGACCACCTGTCAAAAGCCAGAATAACCACCTTTGGCAGAGCGGACCGCTGCGAGACGTGCAGGAAGAGAGTCAATTAGGTTTCTGAAGGTGTTCACTGGGATGTATATATGTTGTTGTTTTTTGTTGTTTCTTATTCCACTTGGCTGGCCAAGCCCACAAGCCCATACTGTACTCATGATTGAAGGGGAAGGAAGCAGCTTCTGTTGTGATGGAGCACCCGTAGGTAGAAGCCTGACTTTTGCTCCGTGACGCTCTTACAGTCATAGGAGACCGGGACCTACGGCTTAAAGTGGATTCCGAACCACTACAAACATCCATGGCACCGCCGGGATTCGAACCCGAAACCGCTAGACACTCGGGCGCTAGACACTCGGCCATTCAGGTCCCAAATTTGCCAACGGCACGCGGTGTTCCCAGATGGTCACCCACCCAAATACTAACAGCGCCCAATGATGCTTGACTTCGGTGATCTAAAGAGAAACGGTCGTATATATGTATATATATAATATTGAAAACTATAACACTATTTTTCACAAGTCGGGCTACTGCAATACCTTATTTATTCAAGCAATTTGGCAGCGAGAGGAGAAAGGCACGATTCCTTCTAATGCTAATATTTGCCTTCAGAAACGAGGCTCTTCGGGGTTGATTACTACTACGAACCACATCACATCACTGTGCCTAGAGAGCTGAGCTGCCATATACAGTTTCAGATTGATATGGGTGAAATGAATGGACGAAAGATGGGGTCGGAAAAATTTTGCATAATTAACTTTTGAAGGTACAGAAGCTGAACAATGGGGAAAATTCTTACAGAAACAGAATAAAATATCAAGAATTTTAAAAATTGAAAAAGAATGAAATATGAAATGCGAAAATATATAAAAACATTAGATTAGATATTAGAAAAAATTTAAAGCAATGTAATACAATAAACACTACATAGAATATACAAATCAGAGAGCTGAAGGAATATTCATCGAATCAATTATTATAGATAGTAGAAAAAGAGTAATAGCTAGAAAATAAATAGACAGTAGAAGCAGTTGCTGCAAAATTATGGACAAGGGAAATAAAAAAAGGCAGGAAGATATTACAAAAGAGATAATATGCTAGGTACATAACTATTTAAATAAATGGTGTTCACATAAAAATTATAATTATGCAATTTAGAATCTATATGAAATAGAATAACGAATTGTTTCAAATTTAGTGTTCCCTAGATATACGCTCATACACCCACTTAAATTATATATGTTATGATGCAAAATTTCCTTAGATGCATGCACATCGGACTTGATTATGATAATAGGGAGTTTTTGCATACCGTAAGTTAGTTACCGTAGGACGTCCGTTAGCATTTTTCTCCCTAGCGCGCATGCTCACAGGAAACTGAGCATGCTGCTAGGGAGAAAAATGCTAACGGACGTCCTACGGTAACTAACTTACGGTATGCAAAAACTCCCTAATGTGTGTAAAAGACTTTCATCGCGGGCAAAAACGGGGCAGCAATCACTTCTGATAACCTTTCAGGAAATCACTGTATCCGCCAGTGACCTGTTCGTGGTATGCTAATCTAGGGCACGATGCCCCTGATGCCCCTGATGCCCTGAGTACTAATACTATAATTTAAGAAAACTTTTGAATCAATAATAAAATAAAAGAATTTCAATTTTTATTGAAAATTTTTATTTTATTATTGACTTATTTTATTATTTTACATTTAACTCAACGCAGCACCCCATTTGCCAGCCCTTTTTCTATAATATACTCAAAATTTATTAATATTAACCGATGGGGCATTATTATATTATTACAGTTAATTTTAATTTTAGAACCACACCATTCAACATTTTTTCTTAAATTAGAGTAAAAATAAAAGGTTAAGAAAATCGTTATCTTCTCATTAAGTTAAAACTTCTTTTCTGATAGTTAGCTTAGAAAAATCCGGTTAATTAAGAAGGCCGTTATTTTAGGACATTGTTTTTATCTTCAAAAAGAAAAAACACAGCTGCATCTCAAGAACAATACCTTGGAAAATAAAGCATATAATGGAAAAGCTCATCATCAATTACAGTAAAGACTTTGATCCCAAAACGTCAACATGGGGGGAAAAACCGCCTCTCTTTAACGAGGCGAAACATCGCTTAGTTTCCGTCTTATTTATCACGCTGATCTAAAAAAGGAACAAGAGATGGTTAGGGTGAGTTAATGAGCTTCTGAATGATTAGGGCCAACAACGCCGGTGTACTGAAAGAAGTACATCTTCCGATCGTTTATTCAGATTAGCACCGAAGAAGGATCAAAGTGAACTCACTTTTCAAGAAGTCTTCCTTTTCTTTTATTAGACCTGAACATTTTATAGTGTTGCCAAAGAAGATTAAAGTAAAGAGTTACCAAGCATCAAAAGCTTTAAGTTAGTTCTAAAAGAAGAATGGTAGTGAATTTTTATTAAAACTATAGTCGAATTTTTATTAAAACTATAGTCGAATTTTTAGTAGGATGATTTTTTTACTAAAGATGTCTCACTCGTGGACCAGTGGTAATAAGTGGTAACTGACATGCAAGGGTTAATGACTTCCTTTTAGTGTCCATGTGTGCTACAGTATCTACTTCCAAAAAATTAGCACATCTCAGGGTTTGGTTTGTCGCTCTACGGTCATCTTGTGCACATGAAAGCTAAACAGACCGGGACATGCTGTTTAACGTGGATTCTGAACCACTCACACTTCGCCATCAGGCAGGACACCCTTCATGGAGATTTCTGATTAAGACTATCTCACAAATAGACTTCCTGATTGGAATTTTTTGTAGTGCACTAATATGGACAGCTGTTTTTAAAAATCTTAATAGGTGGCATTTGTTTTTCCCACACTTATTGTAGATTATTACGGAGATCCTTGGCCGCGTAGCGGCCACTAGCTCCTTCTTTGTAAAATGTTGAAACATAGCAGTGGTCTCATGCCCTTTGAGTTATTAAGAAAAATAGATAATAAAAATAGATAATTAAATGCCCTTTTTTTTTTAAAGAGAATTATTTATTTAATAAAATTATAAAAGGAAACATATCAAAAATGTAGATGTTGATGGAATCAGTTGCATGTAATAACCCCGAATGAACAAAGGTCAAATCAGGAGAAAAGCGAACTTTTTTCATCTAGGCAGTTGTAAGTAATTAATTTAAAATATTTAGAACAGTGCGAGGTCTTTTGCTATGTTTGCGGGAAGAAATATCATAATCGTAATTTTGTAGGATATTTAATACAGGGTTATTAATGTTTCACATATCATTATAGAATTTAGTAGAAATTTTGTGAACAAATTGTCTTAAACTTGGAATCGAGAGAGCTCGTCTAATATCGTCATTACGAAAGTACCAGGGTGAATTCGTTAACATTCTGAGAGTTTTGTTCTCAAGCCTTTGAATAATTTCAAAATTTGTATGTGCGACAGAACCCCAAACTGGGCTTGCATAAGCTAATACTGGACGAAGATAAGAGAAATATATTAGAATTTTGAGATTAAGAGGTAAAGCTGAATTTCTATTGATTAAAGGGTAGAGAATTCCAAATTGAGTATTGAATTTATTTCTAAGGTTGTAGATATGCGATCTGTAGTTAAGTTTACGATCAAGGATGTTTTTCCCACACTTTGACCAGTTGCTTTGAGACGTATGCTTGCAGGTGCTGCTTTTTCTCAAATTATCCTAATGCTGTTAAAATACTACAGATAAAAATGTTTGATAAAAGTGAAAATGAACCTTTATAAAGAAACTACAATAAAACAAGAAATTTATTTCATTGCCTATGATGGCTTACAAATTCAATTTTAAAAGAATAGAATCGTTGCACGTACTTTCCGGCAACCAAAAGAAAATAAATAAAATGAGTAAATGTGAAAAAGAAAGAAATAGATAAAACTTCATATCAAATACACCATAATATTTTAACAGTTGAACGATGATTAGAACATAGAAGTACAATTAGTACTTGAAATAAAAAGTGAATAAAATATAATAATCCCCAGAAAGAAAAAATGGCTTACCTCATAACTTACAGGGTTAAGAGACTTTTCGTAGAAACTGAAGTATCATTGCGGTCTTATAAGATGCGTCCTCTGACATATCAAATATCCAAAAGTAAGAAAGAACTTTATATCAGAAAGAATTCTGTACTTTGTTTCTTGGTTCTACATATTTCAAGCATTGAAAAAAAATGTTTTCAACTGTCTCCGGAGTTGTGCAGATAGGGCAACCCCACACTGTTCTAGGAAACATAGTGTCTGTTGCCATAAAAATATCAAAAACACCAATTTTAATCAATGTTCTTCTATTTTGCCATATCGAAAATTGATCGCGAAAAAATTCTATTAACAAATAACGGGCAGATCTTTGTGCAATTATTGAAGGTGTGAAATTGCGCTAATTATTGAAGGTGTGAGCGCTAGCCAACTGGCCATCAGACCGCATTCCGAAATAGGAGATGTTTTCTTTTTACGCGATAGGGTTGTCAGCCTTACGTTCTACAACCATATTAGACCGGAACCTAAGGTTTAAAGTGGATTCCGAACCACTGCTAGCATCCATGGCACGGCCGGAACTCGAACCCGAAACGTATGACAATGAGCGTCAGAGCTCTAATCATTCGGCCATCAAGCCCTGTAACTTAAATCTAGAAAAGAAAAAAAAAACCTTTTAAACAAAAGAAAATGATTTTTAAGACAAGCAAAAAGTGAATAAACAGTTGCTATATCATACACTTAAAAAATAAATACTCAATGAAATCCTATTTTCATTCATAAATGAAATTCGACTTTATGCCAAGATGTTACAAGGCTACATAAGCTTAAAAATGATTTCCTATCCCAAAGGCATACCTTTACATTAATTGGCTTACTTAATTAAAATACGCATCGAATTTAATCATAACTTTCATTGCCTCTTGGGAGAAGATTATATTTCATACAGAATAGGTACAACAGAACTCTTCATATTAAATGATTCCAGTGCTGCTTATATCATTTGTATTTTGCACATAAATTCTCAATTTATAAATATTAAACTGTTTCTAACAAGTTAGGATATTTTTACATTACATGTGTCATTAAGATTTTCATACGCATCCATAAACTATCCATCTCGAAAAAAAATATTTATGTGCACAATATTTGTTATAGTTTTACATGAAGAAGTGAAGAAAAAATAGCTCGAATATTTTATAATAAATTGTTAATTTAAAATATTTTATTTTGTTGTTATATAATTAAGTGCGTTGCTAGAAATATATATTGTTAAAAAATTCGATTATTGAAACAAATAGAATAAGATAAATAATTAAAAACAACTTTAAGTGAAAAAAAATAAAGATTTATTTAAAAATAAAAATTAACTTTGAATACTGAACATTTTTTTAGCTTAATAATTTTATATTTAGGCTTTTGGTAGATTTTAATTAATACTAAAGTAAAAAAATTACCTAAGCATTAAAATAATTTTTTGGATTAAGAAATCTGTGTAAATCGCAGTTCATAAGGAGAAAAACTAAGTTCTTGTTATATAAAACCCTTATTAGACCTATTGATCTATAAAATCTATAGGTCAATAGATTTAATAAATCTATAACTATTAACTATTGTCTATAATCTATGTCTAATAGATCTATAGTCTAAACTTTTACTGATCTATGGCTCTGAAACTTGGACTTTGGCAAGATCTGATGAGGCCCATTTGGGTATATTTGAGAGGAAGATTTTAAGGGTTATTGTTGGCGGTGTTAGGGAAAGAGATTGTTGGAAGAAGGTACAACATCTGGAAAGTATTTCAGATTCCACAGTCGATTCCAAGTCGCCCAGGTGTGCCTTACCCGTTGTAGAAGTTTATAAACCTGGTTCTGACACACCCTTATATAGTAAGTAACACGTGATTGGTCAATTTGTATTTTTGCATATTAATTATACAATTTTTCAACCTTAAAAATTAGGAGGCTCATCAATTTTCTATACTAATAAGCAGAAGATTTAAAAGCGCAATGAAACGTTCATTTCTGCAAAATGTACTTTTATTATAACGTTAGATATGGTAGCATTTCGTTCCCGGAACAGAGGAATGTATATTCTTTAACAAGTACATAATAACAATCTATCACTCAAATCTGACAACAGATAAACAGTGTCCGGGACATTTATATTACATGAAATTAATGTTTTGCATTAATGAGTACAACCTGTCACTCAAATCTGATAGTATATATTTAGTGTCAGGGATAATGAGACCTCATGAAATTGGCGATTGGTTGCTCGACCTTAACAAGTCGAAACTTTTACAGATGGAATACGGACTATGTCATGAGTCGTTGCATCGTGATTGGTGATAGACCATGGGCTGAAAAAGTGCCTAGTCCAATGAGAAGTGAGGGAAGCTGACCCCTATCCCCCTTCCTTGAGAAGTGTGGGGTCTCGTTTAAGGGGAGCTTAAAGGGAGGTTTTTGTAGAAGAAAGAGATTTCTGCGACGAGTTGACAAGAAGTGTTTTTTTCCCTGTGAAGTGATTGAACAGGCCGGAGTTTCCACCTGTTTACAAAGTGAGCCCCTTGTGGTTTCGTGTATCACGCCGTGTGATAATTAAGTCTCCGCAGACCTGGAAAAGTAGAATCATCGTAAACTTGAGAACTCTGAAAATATCCGTCCTTGGAGTGAACTGCACTTTAAAATCAAATTTAATTCTTTTTTTTTTTCATGTTTTGTAAATAATAAGTTGCAATAAATAGAGTTCTGTATATATATATATATATATATATATATATATATATATAGTGTTTGTAAATAAAAATTAAAGTGTTCCCATGTACCTGAATGTGGACTTCTTCTTGAAGCCTTATAGGTTTAGTATAAACCGAGACGTTATAATATGTATATTTTACACAAATTATGTTCAAGCCACAAACATTACTGCAATGAAAGATTTATGTCAATTTCTTCACTAGAAGTTAATTACTTTATTGGAACATTTTCTTCGTAAAGAATGATTTAACTGCAAGAATTTTAATTAACGTAGCCATATTTCAAAATGTGATGATAAGCGACAACGAACAGCTGCGAAATTAATTAATAATTATAAACAAACAGAAATTTTTACAACACACGAGACATTAGAAGTTTGTTAATTTTGAAGTTCCTCCATAAATTATGATAGGAGAAAAAAAAAGATTTATGCCAACAAGAGTCGATGCGGTTTTCCGTGGGCAAATGAAGAAAAATTGCAACGTCCTAGATTACAGAATTTGCATATAAACAACCTCACGATCGTCAGCAACGAATCGGAACCATTTGTCAAACACAAACGAGGTTCCCGAAAATAAAATTACGAAAAAAAATACATTTTCGGTGGTGGCAGAAAGAAAAAAAAGATAAGACAAGAGGGAAAATTTTAATCTTTTTTTGGGAGCCTGTGTTTCTGGAATGTGATTTATCAAGTCTCCGTGCAATCTCATTACCTTTTAAATTACTTCAGGGAGAAGGAAAAAAACTATCTAGTCCCAGAATATTCGTATCTAGTTCTCCAAAAAACTACTAGGACCAAAATTGCGTTAGAGTTTGGAGAGGAAGAAACTGCGGATTAAGAGATAAAAATAACAAAAATTCTGCAGTGAATATTCAGGGTAGAAAGGAAATATTAATTTAATATGATTAATCAAATTTGAAACGACAACAAACTTCAAAGAGTGCATTTACTTTTAAATGTATTTCGTGAATCTTTTAAATAAAAGTTTGTCTGTATAAATACGGATTAAAAAATTTTATGGATTATGGATTATAATAGTAAGAATTTTTTTCTTTGAATGCTTTACATATATTTGGTGTGTAACCAATATTTACGAAATAATTTCACTTACATTTTATTGAATAAAAAGTGTAGTTTTAGTAACAATACTTTCCAGCAATATCAATGTTCTTATTATTATTATCTGAATCATTAATCAGGGACCAGATGGCCAAGTGAATAGAGCTCTGTGCCACATGTTCGGGTCCGAGTCCCGGCGGTACCATGGATGTTTGTACTGGTTCGGAATCCACTTTAAACTGTAGGTCCTAGTCTGATATGACTGTAGAGCATGGGCTGATAACCTTACCCCGTAAAAAAAACATCTCCCGTCTCGAAATGTGCCAATAGGCAGACGGACTTGGCCCACCACCGGTGTTGCACAAATGAGAAAGAATCTATAATTAAAGTTTTACTTTCATAAAACAATATTGTACGCCACTATCAACATTTAACGGTTTTAGTTGAAGACTTTTGTTTACAAAAATGAGCGGACAACTTCGCCTCAAAATTTTTCTCATTTTCAATTCCTACTGATGTTTTTTCTCAAGCAAACTTACCAAAGTAAAATATGCTATTAAATAAAAATGTTGAAGCCGTTATTAAAGCATATTAGTGACTTGATTTGGTTTGTCGCTCTACAGACATTTTTTTACACATTAGGCATTTAGACCGGCACATTGGGCATTTTTTTACACATTTAGGCTAATTACACCGGAAAAAAAAGACCGGGACTTACAGTTCAACGTAGATTCTGAACCACTCACAAACATCCACGCCACAGCCCGGATTCGAACGTGAAATCTGTGGTACCAAAGGGCAGAGTGCTAGTCAATTGGCCATCAGGCCGCTAGTATATTGTTGAAGCTAGACAACGACAGCTTATATCTGATTATAGTGTAAGTAAAAAATATATTATAAGCAGAAAAATATTTAAGAGTAGGCTGTTTTCCAAGCAGTGCATGAAGTTTTAGAATTAAAAACTCAGCATCATTTAATGATTGGGCACTTTAATGCTCACTTTAACTCCCTATCACTGAACACCACACATGATGCACACATGATGATGATCTTTACACATGATGCACCACGAAGGGTCTTGATACACTGTAACCACTGTTAAACGTTAATTTTTCGTTAACGGTTTGTTAATTTTAACCGTTATATTGGCATTTCGTAATTCTTTATTGTGGGGTTAAGTTATGCACATGGGAATACTACACAACCAATAGAATTAACTTCAAATGCAACATAGAAAATATTTATCAGAAACATCAAGAGAAATGTTTCATTTTTCGTATTATATTTTTGTATCCAAATATTACATTACATTATTTTTCATCAGCAGAAAATTAAATGTAATACTATTTACTAGATTAAAATAATTTTTAAAAATGCATATTGATTTAATTTCTTTTATTTAAAAAATTTTACATTAAAGGAAATACTATTTTTAGAAAATATTTGTTTGAAATTTTTAATTACAATAAATAAGTTAATTAATTAAAAGGAATAAAAAATTCTTTTTAAAATTACAAAAAGATTACAGAAATTCTTTTAAAGAAATATTGATAAAACACATATGGTTTTAAATATATGAATTTCTTATACTTATTATAAATAAATTTTTTTATTATATATATAAAATATAATTTTATTGTATTTCTAAAAACAATAATTATAACAAACGCCACCAGGGGAATTCAACTCTCTTTCTTTTGCAAATTAACGTACATGCATTATAACTGAAAAATAGTTGCAATAATCTCTTATCACGAATAGAAGGCTAAAATAATTCAAAAATAAAATCCTGTCAAAAAAAGTGATAAAGATTAATAAAATTGATAAAATTTGGAAAAAAAAGAAAATTATTTTCAAGAAAAGTAGTACTTATTTCATATAGAAAAGAAGAAAGAAAATGAAGAAATTTAAATTTACACTGAAAAAAAAGACATAGGAAGGCATAAATTATTAGTTTTTAGTGTAAACTTCGATTTCCTGCAAGTAAAAATAAAAATTTTCTTTACTTTTTTCAATTACCCCTTGCAGATTATATATTTGATTTACAATTCACTATGAGGCGTTTTCCATAAGAAAAATCACCTAACCTACCTAAAGGCAGTAT
>BPLQ01013132.1:0-117272 GCA_021605075.1 Caerostris darwini
AGAAAGCTAATTAAGGAAATTCTGCAACAAGTTAAACAAGTAATATAAAAAAAAAAAATTCAAAGTCAATTTCTACTTTTTTTCACTGTATTGCAGAAAGTCCTTGATAAATAATTTTTCGTTACTTTTTTAAGTTTATCTGGCGCCATCTGTTGTTAAACACATGCAACTTAAATAAAAAAACTAAAATTAATTAGTTAAATTTAATTACAGAATTAAATATTTGAAAAGACTCATTAATAGTCATGTTATCCACTACAAGTTCAAAAATGTATTTGAACTGAGTGAATGAATAAAAAGTATTTTATGAACGATTGAAAATTTGAACAAGATATATGTAGGGAGAGTGTGAGCTAATAGAAGGAATTGAAAAAAAAAAAAACTAAATTTCATAAATGTGAATGAAGTCTATTTCCCTGTCGGTATAAAAATCTTATTAATGCATAAACTCGGCATATTATAAAGTGTTCTAGGTGCCATGAATTAATTCTATTGTTTTTACTAAGAGTATCCTCTTGGCTCTTACAATATTTTTTCATAAAATGTTTCAAAATCAGATTATTAAATACTCTTCAGTAATTCAATAACTGATAAATAAAATATTCTGCCGTTAAACTTTCGTTGCGTCTTATAAGTCATTACTTTTCAAAATGATACCATCTGAAGTAATACCGCTTGTGATTCGAAAATAACCATATATTTTTGCAGATTTCAAATCATTCATTTCTGTAAAGATATTTTAAAAATTAATACCTTTTGTTTAACATGTAAAAATTAATAATAAGCTTTGAAATGTAGTGTTGTTGTTGTTCTATACATTTTGTAATGCAAAGATAAATAAATCAAGTGCAATCTTCGTTCTGTCACAACTCCAAAATATTGTTAAATTCACTCTGAAACTAATTTAAAAAATGGGAGTCAGACATTATTTTAATTCAACAGCATTAGATGCGCACGTTTTTTCTTTGGAAATTTTCCAACTATAAAAAATGATTTAAAACAGGTGAAAGAATGCGATTGAAATGCGAATGTAGGCGGATAATTTACCTCCTTTCACCAAAATCCACTAATGATGATACTTTTATCTTCTGAAATAAAATCATTTATTATTACTATGAAAATTTCCAGCTCACAGGAAATGCAAAAGAAATTTAAAAAATTCCAGAAATGACGCTTATTTCTAGCCTTAGAAATGCTATTATTTTAAGTCTTTATTTTCAGATACAGGCATGTAAAAAAATATTTCTTTTTATTTAAAATACTTTAATTATGGACGATTTTTTATTTTATAGAGAATTAAATAAAAAAAAAATTCCAGTGTCACTTTTTTTAAGTACGTAAAGCAGCCTGGTTGAGTGGCTAACGCTCTGCCGCGTCGGTACCTCGGGTTCGAGTCCCGGTGGTACTATGGATGTTTGTAGTGGTTCGGAAATACTTAAAACAGTAGGTCATGTCTACCAGGATCGTAGAGAGTTACGGGTAGTGTGATTCCGCTTCCGCAGCTTATCTTCGCTACACGCACCCCTTGAATAGTGCTAAGTAAGTAACGTCGGTGTAGCCCTTGCTTATAGCAAAAAAAAAAAAAACTGTCTAAGTATTTGCCAGCCGCATTAGGAAAAGAAAACATGTTATTACTAAAATCATCCCTATTTTTTAATAAAGTTCTTATTTAAATTCATTTTTACTTTATAAAAAGAAAATACCATTTCCATTATAAAATATTTGTACATAAAAATTAACAACATTTACAAATGAATTATAATTATTTTGATGTTTGTTTGGTTGACATAAGACGAAATTATACTCCCACACCTCTATTCGCTTCTCTTTCTTATTTACCTATTTAAATCTCTCTTTTTGAAAATAATTTCTTTTTTAATGAAGAACAAATCCAACTTTTTATACTTGATTAAGCTTCATGCACTTTGTATAAACAGCGATTCATCCAACCAGAATAAATTAAGAATTCAATTTTTTTTGTTCTAATGTAGCTTGGCAAAACACTTAGACAATTGTCTTTGAGGCCTTAAGGCAAGCGCTGCACAGACATTACCTCACTTAGCACTATCCAGAGGTGCGTGTAGCTTGAAGATATGCTATGGACGCGGAGTAACGCTACCTGCAACGCTCTACGATCCTGTTAGACCAGGACGGTTTAAAGTGGATTCCGAACCCACAACAATATCCATGGCACCGCCGGGACTCGATCCCGAGACCTGCGGTACCGAGTGCCAGAGCGCTAGCCACTGGCTATTCAGGGCCCTGGAATTCAATAAATAATCAAAAAAAATATTCTTATTTGTAGCTGTTGAGTTTAAGTAATAAATGATGAATGAAATGATTTGCATCCATTCAAGGCCCGCTTGATCTTACGCTTTCCGATGAAACTAAAAAAATTGCTCGGCTTGCAGATATTTTGTCATTCCGTGGATCTTTGAGTAATGTATCCAATTTTAAATCATGTTATTTACAATATAATGTAGTTATGTTGAACAAAAATATTATTAGGGTTTTTAATGCTTTGTAACTGGGTGTGGTTGGGTTGAGACTTGAGATACAGTTTTGAGAACTCAGAGCTTTATTTACAAGCACAAACAGCCCACACGTATAATATTTAACACATTTAAAGGCATGTAATTATAGATTCGTGGAAGGATTCCACTTTTAAGCCGAAAATAAAGCTATTCAGGCATGGGGGTGCGAGGAATATACTATCTCTCTGGGCTAGAGTCTACAGGCTTCTTATGTGTCAAATATATTTCCTTTCAAAATGAGAGACTACAAACTAAACGTTTCTCAACAGAAGCGTGTGCTTGCGCTGCACTTCTTCTCGGGGGAGAGTCTCGAGGCTTACTGACCATTCTCCTGAAAGCCATAGGGGCGCTCTTGAAGTTTAGGAGGAAGAAC
Source organism: Caerostris darwini (assembly GCA_021605075.1). Classification (NCBI taxonomy): domain Eukaryota; kingdom Metazoa; phylum Arthropoda; class Arachnida; order Araneae; family Araneidae; genus Caerostris; species Caerostris darwini. The sequence goes on from BPLQ01013132.1 coordinate 2,908, forward strand.
GGTTACAGGTCGGTATTAAATTACTTCTTGGTTACTATAGTTGAATGGTTTTGAGAAAAAAAAAAAAAATTCTTTAGTGGATCCACTTTTGTAGTATTCACATGAAAAGCCATAAATTATTTATAAGTCGCTAATATAAAGATTATGTTTTTTCTTTTTTTTAATCATTCAATCTCTTGAGGGATCCTTGGACCGCATGAAGTACTGCAATAAACCTATGATAAATTTTCTTCCCCGCATTTCTGATTTTTTTTTTTTTTTATCTTACTGTTATCAGCTCCAAATTTTTGTTTTAAATGCACTTTTCTTCGATGAAAGTTTCAGTAGCATAATAAATTAAAATAACATATAATAGCAGTAATTTCACTCTCATAAGAAAGTATTTTTATTAAACCTATGTTATTTAACAACTCTAAAATAACAATTGCTATTTCAACAATCACCAAACAACTTTTGTAATTTTTGCTTGACTTCAAATCTCGTTTTCTCTGTAATGAATTCTTTAAAGGTTTAAAATATCTAATTACAGCTAATTTAAATAAAAAATAATTTCTATTAATTTGTAATTTCATCCGACTATAACTCAGCGAAGTTCTGCTGTCAGCAGGCTAAGAAGTCCCACATTTATGTAAATATTTAAACATGATAATTATGCTGGTTTTTTAATGACATAAAAAATAGTCAAATAAAATTAATGATTACGATTATTTATAATAAACAAAAAATTATAAGCAACTCTTGATAAGATATTCAATATAATTATAAAATTAATAAAAAAGAATGAATTTATTTTCATAATAGAATTTTTTGATGATTTATAAACAAAAAATTATAAGCAACTCTTGATAAGATATTCAATATAATTATAAAATTAATAAAAAAGAATGAATTTATTTTCATAATAGAATTTTTTTTCTAAAATGCCAAAATTTTATATAGAATAACACACAAGCTATTATCGATTCCATTTCTTTAAATGATTGCAAAATTTCAAATCTCACAAATTTGCTTTGATCATTAAGTATAACATCTTATACTCGATGTTTATTTTTTTTAATAAATTTTAAAACGAATTCAAACATTTTGAATAGGCTTATTTTATTATTTTAACATTTTTTTCCTTCTTCGTTGGCGCAACAGCCCCATGGTTGGATAGCGCCGTCAGCCAGATTTCGAGACAGGAGATATTTTCATTTTTAGGATTGCCAGTTCTACATCCAATGCTTTACAGTCATATTAGACTAGGACCTATAGTTTAAAGTGGATTCCGAACCACTACAAATATCCATGGCATCGCTAGGACTCGAATCCGAAACCTGTGACACCGAGCACTAATCACTCAGTTATTAGGCCACAGTTTGTCATTTTACCATCACATACATATATTATTATAACATTCTCGGCCTTTTCCTATGTCAACTCAGGCTAATTTTTTCTATTTCCCTAAATTTTAAATTTTATCTTTCAATTAGCTTATATTTATTTATCCAAACATATTATATATAAGTAGAATTAACATGAAGAATTAGTGTCACTGTAACCATGTGCAGAATTCTTTATTACTATTTTATAATAGAAAGCAGGCCTTCAAAGATAATATTGCACAAAATAAGCATATAACAATAATATTTTTAGTCTAGACTTTTATGAAATTAACCAGTTTATTAAATTTTCCTTATACTAAAATTTTGAAAAAAAATATTGTGCTCAATAGACATGTTTCTAGTTCATTCTTCGTCAATTCTTCTTTGTTTTTTGTGTTAATGTATTATGTATTTTTATATATAACTTATGTTAGACACAACATATATACTTCGCAAACGCGAGCAACGGACTCATCCCGGCGAGCCCCCCACTTTACAGGGTGGGGCTGTGGTGTGTAGGGGTTAATTTAAACAACAAAATGAAGAAACAAGGTGTTTGTTTTTAAGGCCCACAGCCATTTAATTACACTATTATCTACAACTGTATTTCTTTTACATTGACGATTAATTGTTACAAACATATTCGTCATTCTCATTCTCTCACTCACTGCTTCCCGCAGCTATCCCGTCAGCCTCCAGCTTCCTCTCTCTTCCTCGTCTATAGGATCTGTCCCCTTCTCCTGGGGGCAGAGTCTCCGGGGTTGTGCTTCGACACATAACCGCAACGTGTCGCCGTCTGCAGAGACAAACAAACTCCTGCATATATTTATGTATAACTTCGACGTTATGTTACATATAACTTATTCACTTAGGCTAGCAAATATTATGTATGTTTTTTTTATTAATTCTGATTAATATATTTTAATTACTGTTCCTTAACCGTTAATAACAAACGGATGTGCTTGCAGATGGAAGTATAAGATTAAACAAAACATAATTATTTAGAAGAATTTTAATGTAATAAGAACGTATGAAGTATAGTTAAAATGCTGCATTTTGAAATATAGTCCTAAAATGATATTTCGCTCCAATAAAAGAGATTTTTCTGTGTGTCTGATGTATCTAAAAAGAAAATTATTGAGTATGAAAAAGACAAGAAAGTGATATATAAATATTTAAAACAATTTTAATAGTCAAATTAATTAAAAAGTTGTTTTTTAAGTAAATCTTAAAAACTCGTCTAATGTGGCTAGCCTCCGATGATCAATCGCTGGTGAAGTGCTATGAGGCTGATTTAAGAGAACTTAAATGTTTGAAAAAAGGCGTTCGTAAAAAATATTTTATTTAGTTTTTTCACGTTTACAAGGCCATCTAATAAGTGTCTTTGATTAGAAAATGGGGAATTAATCATACACGATTGTATAGCAAATTTTAAATAACATGCATTACTTATTTTCTAAATCTTCTTGAAAGTACGTACTTAAAAGTAACTAAAAACAGTTTATATTAGGTAAAATAATTAAATAAGTTACGCGCTCTACACAAATTATTATAAAAATAAAATATTGCGGAAAATTCGTTTTCCACACAATGAAAATAAAAAAACAATGCATTCATGTATAAATATATTTCGTATTTACATGCAGAGAACATTTCAATTAAAATATAATTGTACAACGGAAAATTTAAATACATAACAAAAACAATGTAGATTGACTTAAAGTAATTAGATTTACATTTCAATATCCTGATTAAAGAAATATAAAAAATGAAAATGTCGCAAGAAATTTATGACAAAAGAAGGCAAAATATTTACACTGGTGTGCATAACTTAAGCAACAATATACAAATTTAGCAGATAGCCATGAAATTGCAGAAAAGGAGGTCTGGAGATCAGTACAATGAACACGTAAGTCAGTAGAAACGTCATGCGTATGCAAATATCAGGAACGAAACGTTGGGGGCGACGTGAGCGTACGCAAAACGCGTGATGTCGGCGCGCGCAGCTCAACAGTAGAATAAAAAGAAGGACGGAGACGCAATTCAGCCTATTCGCTACAAGTACCAGTGAGTCAATTCGTGAAATATGGCTAGAAGAAATCACCTGGACGATTTCACGCGTGAAAGAATGATAGGAAAGCTGGAGGAGGGGCGTACCATCATCAGTGTAGCTTCGGAATTCGGAATCAACAAAACTGTTAGAAAGGTTGGTGGTGGCCGCCCGAAGAAGACAACTTCAGGGGATGACCGATATATCGTCCTCTAGGCGAAAAGAGGCCGATAGCAGTCAGAAAGCGCCATTGGTTAGCAACTCTGTACAGCAACGGGGAGACAAGTGCCGCGGTTTACTATGGCCAGACGCCTTCACAAAGTGAGCCTATCCGCCCTGCCCTGTAACGCTGTCTCCCGTTTAAAGTTGGCCACCGACGCCACCGTTTACAGTGGTGCAGAGAGCACAAAAACTGGACAACTGACAAAAGAAGACACGACTCTATTAGAGTCGTGTCTTCTTTATGGATGAGAATCGGTTCTGTACTCAGAAGCGATTTGATTTGGAGAGAGGTCGGGATCCGGTTTTATCCCAGTAATCTCAAGGAAAGACACCGTTATGGAGGTTCTGGAGTTCTTGTCTGGGGAGGCATTTTGCTGAACGGACGAGCTGAGCTCCACGATTTCGACAGAGAGTCTGTAACCGGGGATCGATATTGTGAGGAGGTACTCCTTTCCCATGTGCGTTTGTTCCAAGGTGCCATTGGCCTAGACTTCAATTTTATGAACGACAATGCATACTCTTGCGGACTCTTGCTGTTGAGGAGCTACTGGAAAATAAAGATATTACTCGAATGGATTGACCAGCTTACTCCCGAGATTTAAATCCCATCAAACATGTGTGGGATGCTTTGGGGAGACTCATTGCAGCACGGTTACATCCTCCGGAGAACACCCGACTCCTACCGCAAGAAATGTTGCACCAGCTGGTTCTGAGTATGCGGAGACGATGCGAAGCAACCATTGCAGGGAGGGGAGGGCATATCCCCTATTAAGGAACATCTGCTTGTTGTTCTTTAATATGGGATAGACAATAGATGGATAGACAATCATAAATCACGATACTATGCATTCAAAATAGGTTGTTTTTGTTTGATTCCATACCGTATGCTTTGTATTCCTTTTTCAGCGCCGATGCTTTCGTCATCCTTTACGTACATAATGCTCTCCCTCATTTCTGAATGTCATGTCTCTCAGGTGATTTCTCGTGGACTTATGGCAAGAAACCCACCTGTTGCTTAAGTTTTGCACACCTGAGTAGAATAATTGGTGCTATAAAATACGGGTATCCTCTTAATGTAGGAAAAGTTTCAGATACCCTTTTGCCACAGAAGCTCTTAGAATAGAGAAGTCATCAAGAGTTTATTATAGAGTATGGTATTTTGCATACGAATATATGGAATACAAGTCATAATTTCTGATTGTATTGTAAGGATGAACTTATATGGTTGGTAACATTGTAACACTATTTGTTTGATTTGCTGTCCATTTCTGGGAAAAAAATTGACCTGGTAGGTAACGCATTGGGTTACTGAATTGAAATTATTCAGATCGAAACTCGACAAGTGAAACCCAATTAAAGCTCTTCATTTGTTTACCAAAACTGGCAACGATAAAACTGTGGACAGATAAATCCTTATATTTAGGTAAAAGGGAATTGATTTAAACAATCCGAATGGATGCTCGTTATAAATTGTAAGGGCGCAATAAATGTGTAAATGTAACAATCCTTCATTGGCGCAACCTGTTTGGTGCATCTATAATGTTCTAATGACGAAATGATTTTAGTCAAAATTCCTTGCTTCAAAAACAGAGTGCATTTCTAAAAGACGTGGAACAGCAGGAACCTTACACAAATGATGGTCAGGCAGAGGCGTTTCCATGAAAATAAAAAATAAAAAAATAATAAATTTTTTAAGAATATCGTTATATATAGTTTATTTTAATTTTAAACAAATAATAATAATATAAATTATAATTAATTAAAAAGTTATTCATAAACCTGGATATTAAAAAAATTGGATAAATAAATACGGTAAAAATCAAGATTGCTTTAAAGATCTGATGAAAAAAAGATCAAGTTATTATTTATCAAGAATGCTTAAAGACAAACGAAATAATTTCAACACAATTAATTTTTGAATAAATATACATATTATGACAACAAAACATTATGACCACCTTTGGCACCACCAACGCGTTGGTCCACCTTTGGCGCGCAACACAGCTTCAACCCGCCTTGGCATGGATTAATACCACCACTTAATACCAGTTAATACCACTTCCACCTGATCACGTGGATTCCACGTCATCCAGGCGAGTTCATTGCAAAATGTAGGGGTGGTCTTATTTTTTTGGCTCTTGAGTGTATTCTTTTACAGTTTTTTCTTCGAAGTCATTAAAAAATGTTTAACGATCATTAAAGGAAACCTACGCATTAAAAGTCAATAATTATTTATTCATTTTTAACAAGTTTGTACTCAAAAACAGTCTCATCTTAGATTAAAATATTGTTGTAAATACTTATAAAAAGTATATTTTTAGAATGTATTTTAATAAATGGAGTCATTGGCCTCATTAAAATTGTGTAAACAGGGAGAACAGCTGAATTTTGAATACAGAACAATTAATGCATAATTAAAAAAACATGTAAATCGACATTTATAATTATCTTCAAACACTTTTAAATTTCCATAATGATGATCAAGCCGTTGAATTCAGCAAGATAAAAAGAAACAATTTCAAAAAATTATTTGAAAAAATAACTTATAGAGGAGAATGGGTATGTTTGATGATAGTGGATACTTGAGCCCGCTTATTTTTCTGTAGGGTTATTTTCTTTCTAAAAATGGAAACATGCTGACATATTTAATGTTCTGCACATGTAGAAAAAAGAGCATTAGTATCATTTGAAGTTGTACTGATTAATAGTGACTCTTTTTCTATCAGAAATTAATATTCAGGGTAGAGATTTTTATATTTGTAATCTAAGTTTTATCTAAAGATGAATCAGTATAGCTTTATATAATAATAACAACGATTTCAGTTAAATTTTGTATCTAAATAGTTCCAAAAAAATTGTATGCTTTTATTTAGTAAAAGCCTGATAAACAAAAATTGTGATATAAGAAATACTTGTGACACTTAGAAAGTGGATGCATGAGCCAACTCTACTAAGATACATTAAGTAATTATTTGAGTAGTTATTTTACTATAGACCTTAAGCTTAAAGATTTTAATAAGTTATGTATTATATGCTGCTTTCAATCAATTTTTGTGTATGCTGTGTATATGCTGTCAATTTTAGTTTTAAATGATGTACATTAATGATTTTGTATATTAAATATTTTCACCTATAAAATTAATTATTATTTGCTTACGTACATTAATTCGTGTATGAATTTAATTATTTATAAATTGTTCATTATTTTAAATTTTATTTTCATGGAGGTGTAGAATTAAAAGTGTAGAAAAATTTCTAAAGGTAAAGCAAGAACATACATATGATATGATGCAGAAATACAATTCAATTAATTTTTAATTATCTATATTAGAAATTTTTCGTATTTGTATGGAATGTTCAACGATTCAGCACCGTACAGGGAAGGACAGTAAATAAAAATAATCACTTTGTAAGGTATTTTGAAAGTATATTACCTAACCGAACATTTGTTTGCTGAACATTACAGTAACGAAACATTTGTTTCTTTGACGAAACCGAACTTTACAGAACATTACCGAAATTACCGAACATTTGTTTTTTCCTCTAAAAAGAAAATTAATTTTTAAAATACATTCTTATTTTCTTTTATTATTTATTATTGTGATGAGGAAAAGTTCATTTACTGTTAAATGGAGATTAAGCCTAAAAAAATTATATGACGCACATATTGTATACACTTACAATCCGGCACTAAATTACGCGCTATTGTGGTTGTCACCCCTTCTGAATTGTTTATGCGTTTGAAAATTACATTACAATATTAAAGTGGTATTAAAAAGTTTTTTTGTGCAAGATGGGCCTCATGTTCCACTGACATATTTTAAGAATACCATAGCTAGACAATGATAAGTTGGGTTAATGGGTAACTTTCAGTGTTAATTGACTACAGTTTGCGTACGTATAGAAAAAAACTCAGAAATTTTTTTACCAGACAATCCGATACCGATTTCAGAATCTTACACAATCGTCATCGATTATCCCAGCTTCTGATAACAATGATTGCAATTGATATCATTGTGAAAATTTCTTCTGAATCTTTGCACACTAACAGGCTTTCCATTGTCCCGCTTTGCCATAACTCAGGCTTTATTTGTCAATTTTTTTTTTAAAAAACGCACTTTAATATTGTGTAATTATTAATTGAGACGAAGAATAATGACCAATTTCATCAAAATTTCCAAAAAAAGTCAATGCATCGTTCTGAAACCTTTAAATTTCCTGTACTGTCTCCGATTGAATAAATAAATATGTTACTCAATTAATTATTTAATAACAAACATCGTATTAAATTTTGAAAATAAAATACCAATTCATTGAAGGATTGAAGAATAGAGATAATAAAATTTTGATAAATTGCATGCTACTTATGAATACTCAAATATCTTCTAGATATCTATCTTCTTGAATATTGTGCCAATAGCTAATGCTTAATATTTACCTATGCTGTATAATGGCTATTTGTCTTTAAAAGTTTATAGATCTGAATGCTATGTCAGTCTTTGTTGAATGTTCGGGATAGTCCAGAGAAAGATTAACAGGAAATTATCTTCCACAGAAGTTCTCATGTACGAGTTCAATCTTCGTTTCATAGTTCTGTCCTAAGCTGTTCATCAATTTTTTTGTCAATTACTTTACTCTAAAGGCTGACCACCTCTTTACTGAATATTTTGAATAACTTCTACAATTTCCATGAAATCTGTTTTCCGAAGGAGACTTCGAGCCTTTCAGTATTCTGTTAACATAAGCATGATTGGGCTGTTAAATATTTGACCAGTTACACGAATCACTTCAAAGCAAATTATCCGAATTTTCGAACAGTTTTCTCAAAGAGGGAAGCGCAGAGATGAAAACTGCCAAGTCAGAGAAGAAGTTTCCGTTAGGAATATTTGCCCTATGAATTAGCATTCATCATTTGTAAGAAACGATTGCTCAAATTATGGGGTGAATATTTCACTGAGTACATCCAGCAAAGTCAAATTGTAAATGTAATTATTCTACACCTATTCAGGAAAATCACGATTTTAAATAATATCCGAACTCGCTAATTTGCTGTTGTATCGAAACATTTAAAACTTTGTACACGAATTTATTTAGTGGAAACGATTTTTGCATTCATAGGAATCTTATGGATGTAATTGATTAAAACTTGCATCACGATAAACTAGTTTATTTATTATTAATAATTATTTTCTCTATAACTAGTACTTATAGAGTGGGCAATATGTATTTGTAAATATTTTTTTAATTAAGGTGAAATTTCCTATAATTATTATATAATTCATGTATTATATTTATTATATTTATGTGTGTCTTTGGAAGGGGATGTTTGATAGTCACTAGCCTTTACCGGGTGTGAATCCGATCTGTTCAAAAGAATGACCAGTTGTCGGAGAAAGCAGGTTTTTTGACCGACTGAAAGTGATATCCATGTGCGGCGTTTTAATTGGCGGGGAATGATCAAGAGCGACAATTTATCAAAACAGTCAAGACTTAGGTTGTGTTCAAGTATTCAGAGATAGGGTGTCTTTGCCGAATGGAACAGATACCTTTTACGGCGGATATGTTGGTGGTTTGGTTGAGCGTTACCGGTTGGTAAGTTTTCCTATAAAAAGAATTTTAAAAGAAATATAATAATAATTAATATATAATTATATTATAATAATTATATTCCATAAAAATTCTTAATGAATTAAGGAAATTTAGATATTTATAATGGGTTTCATTCTTAACGATGTTGAACAAATGGGGTGAACAGCCAGGATTACAGAAATTTATTGTAAGTCAGTAGACTGAAATGTTATAGATAAATAAATTATTGTGGATTAAAATAGATTCATAAATTAATATGCATTAAAAATTATATGCTTGCTGATATTTAGTTAAATTAAAGCTTTAAAAATATTGTTGAATCTACTTATCGTATACGTTGTAAATTATAATGTGAAGGTACTCTGATACTTGAGGAACCAAAAGTTAAGCGGATGAAACAATTTGCGATTTTAGTACATGTGCTTCGAGAGCAAAAGTATGTTCAGAGAAATTATCATTTTTACATGGTTCAAATTTAATTTAAGTGGCCATTGATAAAATTAAAAGATAACAGCATTTTCCGGTTAAAAGAAACTCCAATTACCTAGACAAAGAATTGCAAGAGTGGCTTTCGAAAAATAATTTAATCCTTGGATCTATAGTTATTCAAAGAAATTAACGACCAAGCTTTCTCCAATTAGTAAATCTGGAAAAGTGTGGAAATCTCGTTATTGTACCATTAGGTTTTCAACTACTTGAAGTTGCGACAAACTTTTATTTTGTTCTTCCTCTTGATGCATAAGAGTTGCATCTTTCAGTAAGTTTCTCTTCGCTCCTTGCATAAAATTTAAAATTTTATTAATTTATTCTATTTTATAAAATTTTATTAATTTATGATATTTTATAAAATTTTATTAATTTCTAATTTATTTTATTTTAAAAAAGTTATTAAATTTAAAAAGGAATTAATTATTTATTTTATCTGCATCTTCCAAGCTATTTTAATACATATTAAGTGATTCGTTTTTATTTAAATACCTATTACTTTTAATTAGATATTGCTTATTTGATTTATCGTAAAAAAAAAACTTCATTTACTAATAATATAATAATTGAGCATTAAGCAATAGACTAAACCACCAGCTATCTTGCTGAAAACATTGGTGATTTCGGTAACAAACTTGATCATTTTGATGGTGTTTGTTGATAGTTTGCGATTGTTTTGATATGTCCTATTTATATAACACTCTTCGCGTGAACTTTGAAATAGTTATCTTTGGCAAACCAACTCGTCACATAATGGAAACGTGTTCAGATAGTGTGCAGGAGGATTGAGGTTCGAAACAGCTGGTGGCCGCTTCAGACACGAGGAGATTCCATGAAGAATTTTTTGTATGTATAGCATCTGGAATCAACAGTTTTCAACGTTTTTTGAGTTTTTGCCATACTACATAAGAAAAAGGAGGGTAGTTACCCCTTTGTGCTCTTTCGGAAGGCATTATCCTCCCCCTGAATACAAAACAGTTTGTTGTTCGTGATACACATGAGGATAACCATATTCACATTTCTACAGGGGGGTACAGAGGTAAAGAAAAAAAAAAAAAAAAAGAATTGTCCATTACAAAAATATTTTACAGCCTAAAAAGAAGGTTTTTTTAGAAAATATTCTTTAAAAAAGTGTTTATGTCAATTTTTTGAAAACTTTTAAAATTTAATATAAGCGATTGCCAAATCAAACTATCCCTGATTGATAAAACAAAATTACAATTATTTTTTCAATTTAAATAATTTAGATTTAAATTTAACTCATATTAAAAATGTCATTATCAGATTAACAAATCCGTAAATTTAAGCACGTTACGGTTTTGTTTGAAAACATGAAGGTTATCAATTTAAAACTGCTAATGCAATATGCGAATTTTAAGTGAAAACTCTGAAGAATTTTTATGTTTATTAGCCGTTATTTTATAAATCAGTGACTGGTATTAAATCAATTGATTTAGGCAAAATTCAAACATTGCAATTAAATACTTATAAATATTGAAAATATAATCCCAATGAATGTTGCATCACAAATAACAAATATCTTGTGAAACGCAAGTTGTCGAGGGTTCCTCCAGAACAGAGAAAAATAAAGGATTTAAAACTGAAATGATTCGCTTTTCTCAAATTAACAAAGACATCAACCAAAGCAAAATACAAATCGCTTTCAATTGACACCCTTTTTTTCTGTATCTCTCTTCAAAACAAACATTTGATGTTTTGAAGAGAGATTTTTTCACGGCACCCTTAAATGTGACTCTGCAATACTAAAGGTGTTCGACCATTCATGTTAATGCATAAATAAAGGGTAGGGTGTAAGGTAAATAGCGTATTCATTGAGATAAAAGACAGACGAAACATTTGAAACGAAAAATATTAATAAAGTAGCAGTGCTGTTTAAAAGAATTTTCTGTTTTTTTTCTATACAGCTTTTGGATCTTAATTTAAGCCTAGCATTTGTAATGAGAAACATTCTCAGAATTTTAATATTAATTTGTGAAAATAATGCATTGAAATTTAATTGGACACTAAAATAATTGGATTATTAATTAAATTTTATGTAATTAATGAATCATTCTATTCAAAAAATGATTCATAAATTAAAATAAACATCTTCCCATGAGAGAAGAGTATTTCCTACATTTTAATTTTTTTAACGTTTCTATGAGAAGAATTTAATTATTCCATATTATTTTTCTATTTAGAAAAAATAAAAATAATTTGTAATGCAGAAATATATTCTCAAAAAATGTGATATATATGTATTAAATTAAAAATTTTTGTGTAAATGTTTCGAATTTTTTTTCTTTTCAACATGCAGTCTTAAAAAAATTTAAACCAAACATTTTCTATAAATATCTAGGAAAACTGTAAAAACAGTAATGTTTCTAAAACCGAGCAAGATCTAAAACTCTTATCCAGCATATTGGTAACAGTTTTCCAAAGAATGTTCAATCGTTTATCTCCCTTAGGTTCATTATAAGAGAAACAACTCTCAAGGGCTATATTTAAAGAAAAAGTATGCATTTGGCAGCGTATAAAATATCAGTAAAGTGGAAGGAATGTTGGAAATTAATGTTTAATTTAATTTAATATAATATAATTCCAGTGTTGCAAAACCAAAAATAAGTTGTTGCCAGATGAAAGCAGCTCCAGCAAAATAATTTCCATCTCTTTCTAAAAATTTCATAAATAGCATTTATATGGCTGTTTCTATAACATTTTCATTTGTGTGTGAAGATATATGACACACTGCCATTATATGTCTGACAATTATAAGGGGTGAAACGTAATTGATGAGATCCATAATACTTAATTGTTCGAATTAAAAAATTTATGGAAATTTATTTCAACTCAATATCATTTTGCTGAAATCCAAATTTTGATATCAAGTTGAAATTTTAATTGACTTTCTTTTATTATTACAGGTTTTTAATAGATCTTTAACTCATAACATACATTTTTAAAAGTTTCCTTGTATATACGTAATAATATCATAATCATACCTTATAATATTATATTTCAAATCATTGTTTGTTGAAATGTCTTCCTACTACTTTGAAGTCACTTTTGTAAAATTGATCAATGATTATAAACTAATTTGAATATTTTAATCAAATGTATCAATTGTCAGATATTTATATTTAATTAGATCACTAAAGTAGCTATGCCATTATTAAAGTATTACGGAATAAAAATAAAATTGTATAAATTAATATTAATGGGATAATTTGCAAAATCCATAAAATCATTTTACTAGTCTCCTTGAAATTTTGCCAGTTTCCTGTGATAAATATTAATCATAAATATTTAGATAAAATATTTTGGCACTTTTCAAATTTTAAGATTTTTCAAACAAATCTTAAATTTAAAAGTAATATTTCTGACTAATAAACCAATATTTATCTTTTCTTCAGTGATTTTGTGTTTATTTATTAATTTTTTTATTAGTGTAGGCATATTTTTTTAATTCCTTCTATGTGGCTGATTTTAGTATGTGCTCTTCAATTTTTGTTTTGTTTTTTTGTTGATTAAATATACACACAAAAACCCAATTTTAAAAAGTAATTGTGTTAAATAAAATATTTATTTGATTAGATGATGGTATTTCAGTCATAATAAATTATGTTATTTAAAATTTATATGTGATAGGTGGAATGTATGCGTTTTGCGTGCTTTCAATTTTTTTTTTTTTAGAATTGTGAATTATCTTTTATTTTGAGTTAGTTAAAATGAATTTCCATGCATTACCTCAAACAAAATAATGAAGATTTATTATACTTTTTTTATTATAAAAGAATGATGATTATTTATGGTATTTTTGATCGAATTTAACTTTTCCGATATGTAATAAAGACGAATGACTTTGACAAACACTGCAATCTATAAATGTAAGGTAAAAGACGAGATCTTGGATATATTCCATTATTTTTGTTTATTATTAAACTGACTGCTATTTGTTTTAAATCAACTTTAGTATTCTTTGGATTTTATAAGACAGTTGTAAATCCATCCAATTACATGAAACTTTGGGGTAAGAATTAAAATGTTTAATCCTAAGCAAGCTGAAACTAATTTCTTATTTTCATACTGTAGGCATACACCACCAGGTCTCTGGAGAGGCCTGTGCTCCACACTCGTAGTGCACTACACACATATGGCCAGCCCAGAGGTTTTAACAACTAGCCAGTTACACCCCGATCTCGTAACAGTGCCGAACAAAAAAATGAATAGTTTAAAAAAACTAAAAAGACACGCTTTTAGAGTTAATCAAAGTAAAAAATAAATGAATAGTTTAAAAAAACTAACTAAAAAACACGCTTTTAGAGTTAATCAAACTAAAAAGTAAAAAATAATTGTTAGCATAAGAATAAAATGACTGACGAGAAAATGAATGTCGCTGTTCTAAAAGCGTGAGGTGCTCAATATCAATCGTTATAATTTTTCCCCAGTTTCATTCCGAAATGCAGAGTTAATTTTAAAATGTCATACAAAGACAGACATTTTATTCTTATGCTAACAATTATTTTTTACTTTTTAGTTTGATTAACTCTAAAAGCATGTTTTTTAGTGTTTTTAAACTATAATATTTAAATGAGGTACCGGTACGGAGGAGTGGAACTGTAGTTATTACAATAATGTAATTGTGAGTAAAACAAAGGCTAAATGCGAATATATCGAGCCAGGCAGGATTAGAACAGGGGATCTCCTGATCCGTAGTCAGGCGCGTCATCCGTTGTCCTACGTAGGTTTAAATGTCTTTACTGAATACTTTTATTCTACATGGGTTAAAGTGCTCTTCATAAGTTAAAATAAAATCTCTAATCCTGTGCGATCCTAATCATGATGAGATAATAAACTTATCAAAATATTTTAGTGTCGTCGGTCCTTGATAAGTCTACAACGCTTAAGTTAAATCGGATCGCTTAAAGTAGGGCAAAATCGAGCCCAAAGAGTCAGTTACAAACATACAGGTGAAACTAATATAAAAGCGTATTAAAAAGAATCAACTGTTTTCTTTCTGAAAGATGTCTGTAAATATTTCTATGCAGCTTAAATAGTGTATAGGAGGAGAAACAGATCTCCAGGGGAAAAAGTCAGTTACATACAAACAAACATACAAACATACAGATGAAACTAATAAAAGCGTATTAAAAAGCACAGACGCCATATTTTCCATGACATGCCCGTATTATCGCTCTGTAAAAAGATACCCCGGATTAAATCAGATGACATTGTTCGGGGAACCTTATTGAGGGGGCCGCCCGCCCCGAAAATGGCGTACAGTTCACGTTGTGTAACCCGCTTGTAATGAGAGTCCCCCACAGGGAAAACTGTACACATACAGCGGGGTACATTGCCACATAAATATTTACTTTAATAATAAAATAATAGGAAAAAATAGATATGCTTTATGAATGTTAATAATAGTTTGAATCAAAATAATTCTTACAAATTCAAACATATTTAAAAAATAATCTCAAAACGGTTATAAGTGTAAGTCTGAAATATAAATATAGTAATTCAATATGTCTTGTATTTGAAATTTTAGTAGTAAAAGAAATATCAAACATAACAATGTGCACTTTGGTAAATGGAGAATATTACTTTTCATTTTCGAAACATGAATCAGTTTCAAAGATAAAGGATAAAAGGCTTTTATTAAATTTAATTCAGTTTGAATTCTTTATCTAACTCTCTTTATTGATGTGGAAAAAAAGTAATATCTTTTGAAAAAGAAATATGATGTCAATTTATAACTGGTTTATTGGATTTCATTTTTCAGGTAGTATTATCAATTTGTAGATTTTTCGTCTTTTTATTTACAGTTTTTGAAAGAAGAGTTATGAATTAGATTTGATTTTTTTCTTTTTGGTCATAATGGTTAATTATTATTTGTTTGTCTGATTAAAAATTCAATCAGGACGCATATGTTCTTCTCTGTAGATTATTAATATTACACTTTTATATACAGACTTTTTTCAATTGATTAAATGAAAGAGAAAAAAAAAGTATTATTCATTTTTTAACATTTTTTTAATCATTTCTTGCAACTAATTTTTGCATTGTATATACAAAAGTGACTATATTTTTAGAGCACTTTAAAGAGGATCCTACGGGAAAATTTCTAAAAAAATAAATAAATAAACAAAAATAAAAACCCGATGTACATTTCATGAAAAGTATCACATAATAATTGTTCCACAGTAAATAAGAAAAGTTTTTTTTTTTGAAGTTTTAAACTGAAAATAAAATCATTAACAAAATGTAATTTTGTTAATAATAAAAATTAGCATTTTATTTTAACCAAATAAATTTTTCACTACAAAAAAAAACTATTCATTTCTCAAAAGTTCAAATTTATTTTAATTAACTTGGAATTTTATTTTAAAAAATACTCATTTTAAATTTTTATTCTTTTGAAGATGATTTAATAATCATTTAGGACAAAATCTCTAAATTATACATAAAAGAATCTCCGCAAATGCATGTTAAAAAGGTTTTTTCTCTTATTTTTTAAATGATAAATTAAATATTTATTTTTAAATGTCTATAATTTTTTAACTAAAACAATTATTGAATTTTAAGTAAAGCCACAAAAGATTATATTATCCCTTTAATCAAAGATTGTAGTCCTGCCTTTGATTACATTTTTTTTCTGTAAACAATATAACAAAAAATTCATCATTCACACATTTTTTTAATTTTTTTATTACAGAAACATTTTTAATAAACATTTATGATAACATCTCAAAAATATATAAAAAAATCCCCACAAATACATGTTAAAATTTTTTTTTTACTTTAAATGATAAATTAAATGTTTATTTTTAAATGTATATATTTTAAAAAATAAAACTATCATTGAATTTAAAAAGGCAAAAGAGTATATTATTCGTCTAATCAAATATTGTATTTTTGTGTTTGTGTGTAATTTTTTTTCTGTAAGCAATGTTACAAAAAAAGCGTAAATTTTTACATACAAAGGACAAGTAGAAACACCCTTTACAGTATTCATTTGAAAGACGGACTTTTTTTTAAAAATTTTAATTGATTAAAAAATTCTGCGCCGTCTTTCAATAATTCTTAAAAACGTTAGAAGTTTTTGATTCTAAACATCAAAAGAAACGCTTTTAAGGTGCGCATTTCAAACGGTAGTTCATGGTGAATGCTGAATCGAAGTACAAGAAACATACTTCTTATATCAATAAAAAGATCCTGCTATGTTTTCATTATTCATCTTATCTCTTTTATTGAATTCCGGGCCTACGAGCAATTCGCTTTGAAGGGCATGACAAAGTTTTTCGAAGTCCTTGATGCCCTCCCACGACAAATATTTAACATGGACGCGGGTCCCCAATCCTTTGAAGTTCACCGCGAAATCCGAGAGGTGTGCGTATGCAAACAGGTTATTCAAATAGCTAGTTAACATGCAATCTTTGCAGATCTCTTTTCAAGAGAAATTCGCAGAGATCTTTTGATCGTCAAAGAGCATTTATTGGATCGATGGCCATTTGAAAACAATTGGAGTCAAAGACTCACCCACACACTGTAAATTAAAACAATTTGTTTTAGATTTCTAAAAAGATTATAAGTACAAAGCTACTACGGCTACTGTTACGGGTGAGACCATAATTTGTTGCATCTAATAAACGCGAAATGTTTTGCGGAAAATAATGATCTCAAGTCACCTATGTTATAACGCCACGTCACTCCTATGTTATAATGTTTAAAAAAAGCCAAATATATTTTAAATAACCTTTGAAATGAATATTTTTAACTAGGTACATTAATTTCAAATTATTTAAATATTTTATAGCTAATATATAATTAAAATAAATACTATATAATTAAACAAACATAAATTTGCTTAAAATTAAAAATTCAATAAAGTGAATTTTTATTTCCACTCCTAAGAAATTTTATTATAGCTCTAATACTATTTTTAAACTGTAAATTGTTTATATATAAGAACTTCTACTTCATTGACGTAACAACCCCATGGTGGACCAAGGCCGTCTGTCTACTGCAGGATTTCGAGACAGGAGATGCTTTCTTTTACTGGAATGGTTGTCAGCTCTACGCCCTACAGTCATATTAGATCGGAACCTCTGATTCACAGTGGATTTTGAGCCTCTACAGGTATCCACGGCGCTTCTGGACTCTACCCCTAAATTTGGGGCACCGAGCGCCAGCATGAAAAAACGGAGTAACGAAATAAGAACAAAGTCCAAAACTTTTAAAATTAATCTTCGGAGTAAAATGCAATGAATGTAAATCTATGATCCAATTGTCTTTTCAATTAATCTACCGTGATTGTAAAACGAACTCGTAAAGTGACGATTTATAATAGAAAACATGCTTTTATTAATCAATAGAGGAAATTTTAAGGAAACAATTATCAGAAATTTATCAAACTATTTGAACTTGTAATTGTAAGTCTACTATCAAGATATTTATACATTGTTATTTAAAAACTGAAAAAAAAATTAAAATGAATGAAAGTTGAAGAGATTAAAAGTATTTATACAATCAAAAAATTCAAATTGACCCTAATATGACCTCAGTGATTTACAATCATTTAAAAAAACGAAAGTTTGAAATTTGTTTTAGTCACTTCGACTTCTGGCTTCCAGTATTCATACTGAAATAAAATCTAAATATTATTTATATCTTTGAAATATAACTTTTAGAAATGAAAAAGAAATAGTCATAGATTTCTATACCCGGGTGAGTTGCTAGAAGAAAACATTACATGACAGGGAAATGTCATAAACCAAACTTAGCTTTTAAAAAATAAATAAATAAATAAATAAAACATTTTTTTTTTTTTCCTTTTGATCAACGAAGTCATCTCTATTGGAAGTTAGTTCGACATTTTTCTATTTAATGATGCTGAGAAACCAAACACAGAAATGCTTCCAAAGAATCTTCCAACAATGAGGTATATTACAGAACTAAATGTCGACAGAAAAACAGCTACTACTCTCACAAGATTAAGGATGAAGACTCTAAAAAGATTTCTGATGTTAAAAACATCAAAGATGTGGCAACTGCCCTAATGACGAGCTTATTCCTCATCATGTATTTTATTGCCAAACTGTTGCAGCCGCCATGCATTGTATGGACCATCTCTCGGAAGAGGATCTATACTCTGAGCTGGTAATCAACGAATATCCCCGAATATTATTCGGGAGCACCACGATATATGATTCTCTTGTACTCTCAGGGGATACGACAACAATAATGACGTATGGAGGAGATTCTATATGTTGTTTCGTGTTATATAAACATCTCTAGCGTCAGAAATTGAATCATTATTGATGGGATCATGTATGACGTTAAGTACATTGATATATTAACAAATAATTTAAAATCAAGTAATCGAAAAACAGGACAAATGTGATTAAGTTTTTATACATGATAATGAACCTAGACATGCAGCTTTAAATAATAGATTTTGCGTATTATATACACCGAAATTTAAAACAATTTATTCCACAAATGACAAATATCAACCTTTACTAAGATTACAACCTTATTTTAACATTTTTGGATTGTTTTAGATAGCAAAGTAAGATTAAAATCCATTTTTAGCAAAGATTTTAATCTTACTTTGCTTTTTGATAAAAAATCGCTCTGCTTCTTTTATATCACGTGATACTTTCTTTTACATCATGCAAACCTGGTATTTAATTAAATGGGTTAATATTAGTATCAAATTACAATTTTTACGCAAAATAAAAAAAATTTCGAATTAAATTTAATTTAACTTTAGTAAATAAATTAAAGGAAAACTGAGTAAATAATTTCTAAACTTAAGATACTTATTGTAAATCATAATTCTTAAGCACTTCTTTTAGATTCAGATATAAAATTGTAACCTTTATTAAAATAAATCTAGGTTCAACTATGAATCATCAAAAATAATTTTTGCTTTAGATATAAAAAATATATTTTGAAAGATTTAATATGTTTCCAAGAAAAAGAAAATGAAAAAAATAGTGTAAATATTTAATGATTTGTCTTTTAAAATATTGTGAAAGTTTAATAAAAGATCAACATAATATAACAATTTTACAGTAATTATTAAAATAAAGCAACAATACTATTGAACACAGTTATCTAATGGGAAGGAATAACACGAATATATATCAGAAACACCATACACAACAACCAATTTGCAAAATTAAAATTAAAATCTCTGCTTTTCGTATATTTCTCATACTTATCACTTAATTAACACGTTATTCTAAAAAAAAAATGCTAACAACTATCCCTAGGCTTAACCACATAAAATGAACATCTCAGATTTTTGGACATTCATCCCACCTATCACTTAATTAACACGCTATTCCTAAAAAAAATGTTAACAACTAGCCCTAGGCTTAGCCACATAAAATGAGCATCTCAGTTATTCGTACATTTATCCCACCTATCAATTAATTAACATTTATTCCTAAAAAAAAACTGGTAACAAGTAGCCCTAGGCCTAACCACATAAAATGAACATCTCAAAAAAAATTCAATCAATTTATTCATGAAAAAAAGTTAACAAGTAGCCCTAGCCTAACCCAAAATGAGCATCTCAGTTATTCACATTCATCCCACCTATTTAATTAACACGCTATTCCTAAAAAAAAATGTTAACAACTAGCCCTAGGCTTAACCACATAAAATGAACATCTCAGTTTTTCATACATTCATCCCACCTATCAACACACTATTCATGAAAAAAAGTTAGCAAGTAGCCCTAGGCCTAACGGCATAAAATGAGCATCTCAGTTATTCGTACATTTATCCCACCTATCAATTAATTAACACGCTATTCCTAAAAAATAAACTGGTAACAAGTAGCCCTAGGCCTAACCACATAAAATGAACATCTCAGTTTTTCATAAATTCATCCCACCTATCAATTAACACACTATTCATGAAAAAAAAGTTAACAAGTAGCCCTAGGCCTAACGGCACAAAATGAGCATCTCAGTTATTCGTACATTTATCCCACCTATCAATTAATTAACACGCTATTCCTAAAAAAAATGTTAACAAGTAGCCCTAGGCCTAGCCACATAAAATGAGCATCTCAGTTATTCGTACATTTATCCCACCTATCAATTAATTAACACGCTATTCCTAAAAAATAAACTGGTAACAAGTAGCCCTAGGCCTAACCACATAAAATGAACATCTCAGTTTTTCATAAATTCATCCCACCTATCAATTAACACACTATTCATGAAAAAAAGTTAACAAGTAGCCCTAGGCCTAACGGCACAAAATGAGCATCTCAGTTATTCGTACATTTATCCCACCTATCAATTAATTAACACGCTATTCCTAAAAATAAACTGGTAACAAGTAGCCCTAGGCCTAACCACATAAAATGAACATCTCAGTTTTTCATAAATTCATCCCACCTATCAACACACTATTCATGAAAAAAAGTTAGCAAGTAGCCCTAGGCCTAACGGCATAAAATGAGCATCTCAGTTATTCGTACATTCATCCCACCTATCAATTAATTAACACGCTATTCATAAAAAAAAAAAAAAAATGTTAACAAGTTTTTAACAAATAGCCTTAGGCCTAACCACATTAGCAATATATGTAAGCAATTTTACATTTTGTACGATTTAAAAAAATATTAAATGTATTTTTCAAAGGTTTGTTTGCATTTCTTTCTATCTTAAAAAAAGGGCCGAAATGTTCTTCCACCTTACTATCAGAATATAAAAGTTTGTTCTATTTTTGACGCATATATTTATTTTCTGAGAATGTTGTTTGCAATTTCTCATTTCCATTACTTTGAGACGACGAGCCAGTAAACGTCTCTGTATTAAAAATATACAAAAAAGAATGCCAAAAAGCTGTTTATTCTTAGGAGCATAAACTTTTCGTCTCTTTACAAAAGATCGTGTGAAGGAATAAATTAAAAATATTCACTTAATACAAACATTCTATTTTATTTAGGAATATGTTGATACGCACCGCCATACTCTTCTCTTCAGCTTGCTTTTACGCTTGTTTGCATTTGAGTGTGATTTTTTTTGAACTTTTTAAAATTAGTTCCCCAGATGTACTTCTTTAATGCAAGAAAAACATATGAAAGCCTTCCATTTTTTTTTTTTTTTTTTTTACATCTGCTATTTTATTTTTTAATTTTCGTTTAGGTGTGGGAGGGGAGTTTCTATTTGCAAATTCAAAGGAGAGAACTGGAGGAGTAGGAGCGTTGAAAAGCTGCCAATGACGGCTGTGATAGAAATCAGAAATCTAATTATTCTCCACTTGAGTAATCAGATCCCCGCCTATAACACTTTGAAATAGCTCCAATACTCCAAATACCTTTTATATAGCTCCAACGTTCTACTACGAGAGTTGTCATGTGTATGGTATTTTGTTGATGCAATAGAAATTTTTTAAAGAAATTTCAATCTATTTCAGGGCACTCAAAAACATTTTTTTAAAAAATATTTTTATTCAAGTTAGAAAATTGGAGTTTTAATTGTTCAATTATAAAGGATCTAATTTTTAAAATATTGATTAAAATGAGATTTGTATGAAAATACTTAGGGTGAGAAAAGAAATGTAGGCAATTAAATTGAAGAACGGATTTCGTTTTAAAACTTTTAGAACGGAGTTCTCCAACCAATTCAATTCTCATTAATAAGATCTCTCAGTAATATTATTTCTAGTGTGATTTTCAATCTCATTTAGTGACACCCTCACTCACATCCACACATACTCAAACGCACACACACACACTCACATATGTGTGTATGTGTGTGTGTGTGCGTTTGAGTATGCGTGCGTACGTGGATGTGAACTGCAAACATGTGGAGAAATATTTCTAATTTATTCTTTAATTATTTAATCGGCAGATAAAAAAAATGTAAGTAGTTGGAATAAATAGTTGATAATTTCTTTAATGATTTGTTTAAATAATTCATATTGCCATTAACATATTTATTGCCAACGGCCGTACCATGCTGAATATACCGGTTCTCGTTAGATCACCGAAGTCAAGCATCATTGGGCGCGGTCAGTACTTGGGTGGGTGACCACCTGGGAACACTGCGTGCCGTTGGCAAATTTGGGACCTGAATGGCCGAGTGTCTAGCGCTCTGGCGCTCGGTGCCACAGGTTTCGGGTTCGAATCCCGGCGGTGCCATGGATGTTTGTAGTGGTTCGGAATCCACTTTAAGCCGTAGGTCCCGGTCTTCTATGACTGTAAGAGCGTCACGGAGCAAAAGTCAGGCTTCTACCTACGGGTGCTCCATCACAACAGAAGCTGCTTCCTTCCCCTTCAATCATGAGGCCATATGGGCTTGTGGGCTTGGCCAGCCAAGTGGGATAAGAAACAACAACAACAACATATTTACTGAATATTTTACGCTTAAATTATGCTCCTTCACCCTTTCTGAAAAACAATGTTTTCCCATCATTGTCACCTGTTGTTGTGTTGTTCGTAACGTACTAAATTGGAAAAAGAAATCCAGCAATGCAAGTAAAAAAATGGAAAAAGAAAAACTAAAACATTTAAAGATACAGATGAAACTTAAGTAATATTTTCTTTTCTTCTTCTTTTTTTGTCAGCTCCATTGTTGATGTTCAACTTATGATGATGATTCTTATTTTATATATATTAAATAAGAATCATCTACGACGATGATTCTTATTTTCTTAACTAATTCTTTTTATATTAGCTTTTCGCCTTATTAGGAGTTATTTAATAATTTTTTTGTAATTTTTATAAGTTACATGTTTTAATTTCTGTACTTTTATTTACACTTATTGGTTATAGAATTGTTGTTGGGTACAAAATTAGAAAAAGAAAGTTTTTCATAAACGTAAAAAAATCATGTTATAACAGTAAATATTCGTGATAATATGTGACATTAAGAACTGTAGAAGTTTATTTTGAAAATGATTTATTTTGAAAATGAATTCCATTTCCTTCATGCTTAAATTTAATTGCGCTTAAATAGGAGTTGAATTTTTAATTCCTTAAAATGTAAGCATTTAGGGCACGAGAAAAATATGTTTTTATACATAAATTTCAAGTTAAAACTAACAAAATACCAAAATTAAACTCTCATAAAATACGAAAGGAAGAAATTTAAATTTCAAAAAATTGTTAAATATGTTTTAATATAGGGAAACTGGTAACAAAACAAATATAAACTTTTTACTACTAGTTCATAATGATTCAAAAAATAATTTACATAAAAAATTATTATAATATGAACAAATAAAAATTCACTATAATAAAGAAAATTTTAATGAAAAAAAGGACATTTTTATTCAACAAATGCCTTCCAGTTTCTCGATAAAAAGAGAAAAAAAGATCAACATTAGATATCTCGCTCCACTCTAAATGAATACATAGGTTAGAAATGAATTGGGTGCTTTTGATTTTTCAATTTAGAAGCTTCAAAGGAGTCATTTGAATACCGCTTTAACGTCATATTTGTTGCCACGGATGGTTGGCTACTTAGTACTTTACGGGTGTGATCCATACTGGATTGAGGTAATTTCACGCTTTTCCAACCAGGATCGCAAACTCTCTCTCTCTCTCTCTTTTTTTTTTTTTTTTTTTTTTTTTTTTTTTGTCTTTTGCAAAGGCAATATTCCTTTAAAAGGGAGGAAAAAGAATAAGGCGGAATTCGAATCCATTAGTCTATATGCCACTTCACCCTTTCACATCTGAATTGCGGCAAACAATAAAAGGCTTTGATTCCTCATCTGATGAAAGAGATGGGATACTGTGGATCCGAGTATTGACCTGTGAAGAGAAGAAATAATGAGCTCAAACGGCATTTTACTGCGCTTCTTTATTGAGTCATCCAATCAACGGCATTCGTGTCAATTGCACCGAACAGTTCAATTTCGAAGAAAAGGTAATTATTTCTAATACGTCGTAATAGAATTATAATATAAATTGAAACACAGAGTTAACAACATAAAATTGCCTCACAAATAAGCTGAGCTTAATTTCTGTAGAAACTCATTGAAATGTCCCATATTCGTAAGAATGCACTCGTTGTAGAATTTGGGTAAATTTTATTGACACCGGCTAGGTAAACATTTCCCAACATCACTCATTTAATTGAAGTAAATTTTGCTGAAAAAATTTACAATGCACTGTTATTGTCCTGAAAACTCACGATTCCGATGTGTTTGTTAACTACAGGTTAAAAATATATAAAATTAATAGAAATTATACTGAAAGTTTACGTTCACAGCAAGTGTTCATAGTTTTGGTATTTTCAGAAAGTTATTTAAAAAATATAATTAATGCCCACTTTTACATTTATTTATGATATATTGGAGAAGCATGTAACATTAAAATCAGATATAAATTTTAGAGATTATAGAAAAATACAATTTTTAAAAAAATAAATAAAATATACATTTATACAAAAAATATAAAATTTTTGATATAAAGTATTTATATTTACGAAAATTTTAGATAAAAATTTTTTTAGAAAATTTTATTTTTTTTATAATAAATTTATATTAATTAATATAAATTTTAGAATAAACTTTAGAATTTTTGAGTAAAATTTAATGACAACGGCTAAGTAAACACTTTTCCAATATCACTTATTTAATTTAAGTAAATTTTGCTGAAAAAAATTCCATTTCCCTGATATTGTCCTGAAAATTCACGATTCGCTAACGACAGTGAAAGCGATCAATTAAAAAATGTATAAATAATAGAATCTAAACTGACAGATTATGTTTACAGCAATTGTTCAGCAATGTTTAAAAATATAATTAATGGATAATTTTACATTTATTTAAAAAGTATTGGAGAGACATGTATAGAACATCAAGATCAAATGGAAAATTTTGTAAAATGCTTTATTTTATACAAATGAAAATTAGATAAACTACATAGTTTGAAAAGTAGACAAATAAAAATTTTTTAAAAGTAATTTTAATTATTTTCTTTAATTATTTAATTTTATTAATTTTTATAATTTAAGTATTTAATTGTATTAATTTTTATAGTTTAATTATTTATTTGTATTAATTTATTTTATCTCTTTTTTAATTTTAATTTTTTGATTATTTTTTAGTGTTCATTTTTTAATTAAATTATTTTTTGAAATGTACTTCCACCAAAAATTAGTGTTAAATGGCAATTTCATTATAAATATTTAAAATATCTGACATATTTTTTACTTATATAATTTTTTTTTCCAATTCTAGAAAAATCGACGAATTAATAAATAAATATAACAAATATAATATAAAAAAATAAACATAATATATATGTTTTAATTTAAATTACACGAATTTTGATGTAAATTACAATCGCTTCTATTTTCAAATTCGTAATTTAATTTTATTATACCACTTTTTTTACCATTTTTAAAATGTATGTTCCTGTAAATATTGTAGAGTTAATCGATTTCTTTTGAATTTTAATGATAAAATGGTCGAAAAATTGCCACTATTCAATTTCCACGTAACTTTTAAAATTATGTTTTGAAATATATTTAAATAAAAAAAATAATACAAACTATAATTACAAAATGAATATTTATATTTTAATTTTATACATTATTTGCTTTCATTTATTTCGACATCTACAAGTACAGTTTGTGGTTCAAATGTTATAACATCCATTAAACTGTAGTTAGGGACAAATGAGTATAATTTTAATTAATAATTCTGCACGTGATAAAAGTTTTAAATTTGAACCAGTTTTGACTTCCACTCATGTAGAAAAAAAGTATTTTTACAAAGAAATATGAGGTGTATTATATCACGCGTAAAATCTATTCAGTAATAGAGAAGATACATGGAATATCTGCAAATATACTTTTCCTCCAATCCGAGAATAGTGCTGAAAGCAATCTTTTCGTCTCTATTCAACCATTGTGCAAAAACTATTTACCATTGACAAGCTGTTACTTACAATACTCTTGGTTTCTCCCCCTCCACTTTTATCACTCCCTTTGGTACCTTGCAAAATATGATCTTCAGATACTAATTTAATTAACTTATTCAACTCGCACTCAGGAGTACTGTGCAATAAATTCATTGGGAATAATATTACTATATTCAAATAATGTGCTTGGTTTTTGTGCGTATGGTGATTTTTTTTGGGGGAGGGGGGTGTCGCTATACGGTCATTTTATCCACACTTTAGGCAGTGTAACGTGGATCCCGAACCACTACCAACCATCCATGTCCACGCCAGGATTCTAACTTGAAACCTCAGAGGCCAGAGTGCTAGTCAATTGGCCAGCAGGCCGCTGTATGCATAATGATGGAATAGTCTATCACAGCTAATTAATGAAGACGATATTTTTTATTTCATGTATTTTATCAGTAATTTAATTACAAGTTCATATTTTTTTAAGTAATCTTATCTTTATATCAATTATGCATTTCTTGCAGGAAATAAAATATGGATTATAATAGGAAGTTGAATAGTACAGTGGTTTACCGAAAATCCGAAAGTGAATATGGGCCAAAGTTACTGTGCTTATGCCCAATAAATCCATAGGCCAGAACATCTTTTCTTTGAGCTCCTTCTCCTCTCTTTAGGCTTGAAATCCTTTTTTATCGTTCTTTTTTGAAGTAAAAATTTTTTTAGACCAAAATTATAAATGGAAAAGTTGCCGATCGTCACAAATTATTTTTATATAGGAAAGCTGTAACAATTCCTAATGTTTATCTTTTTTTTCAAAAAAATAACCATCGATAAGGAATTTTTCAACTACAATTTGGTACGTTTCATTTTAGTAGATTAAAATTGTCAACTATTATTAGCAATTATTTCGTCAGACTGCAGAAGTTTTGCACTAAATTTTTTAATTCTTGGTGTTTTTATGAAAAATAAAAACAAAATTGGTGAATACTTCTGTGAATCTAAGCAAAACGCAAATGGAAACGTGACAACCATACTATATATATATATATATATATATATATATATATATATATATATATACCATATATATATATATATATATATATATATACACTCATGTCCATAAATTAAGGATAATTCAGAATCACACAGAAATTGAACTCCAAAATAACAATTTCACCTGTAGAATTATCACACACATCAAAAAGAATATGCAAATTACAGGAAACCACCTGATGGCTCGGATAGTACGTCACAATGACGAGAGTGTAAGAGAGGGGTGTATAAGGAATGGTGGCAAAGAAGTAAAATTGTTCACAAGCGCTTCCAAAGCCTTTCAGTGCAATAATCGCATAGTTATGGCACAAAGGAAGCATTTGGATGATTTTTTACATGGTAGAATTATCGGACGACTGGAATGTGAACGTACCCAGCTGGAAGTATCCGAGGAACTTGGAATCGCCAGAGTGTCATCTCCAGGCTTTGGCAACGATTCCAAGATGATGGTAATGTGAGTAGATGTTACAGCACAGATTTTACCCTCGAGTTACAACGCCGAATGAAGACCGGTATTTAGCAGTTACTGCCAAAAGAAACAGACGGAGCACAGCATCAGACCTGTCTCATCAGCTCTCTTCAGCTACCAGTACGACAGTTTCAAGGTAGACCATGCACAGACGCTTAGGGCACGTTGGTCTATATGCTCATAGGCCTGTCAGAGGTGTTCCACTTACCGCAACTCACTGTCGCCTGCGATTAGTAGAGAGCATAGTAGTAGAGAGCATGCATTGTGGACACCGCAACAGTGGTCAAGTGTGATGTTTTTCCGACGAGTCCAGGTTTAGTTTGCAGTCTGATTCTCGCCGGACTTTCATATGGAGAGCGCCAGGTACCCGTTACCACCAAGAGAACACCATTGAACGGCACCATTACGATGATGCAGGATGGTTTGTTTGGGGAGGAATTATGCTTGGTTCCAGAACTGACCTGCATGTTCAGAGTGTAACGATGACAGGCCACATCTATCGGGATGTCATTCTGGAACAACATGTACGTTTGTTTCGGGGCTCCATGGGTGATGATTTTCGGTTTATGGATGACAACGCCCGTCCTCACCGTGCAAACATTGTAGACGAATGCCTTCAATTGGAGGATATCACCCGTATGGAATGGCCAGCATACTCACTTATTTCAATATCTTCAATATCTATTCAATAGCTTGAATCCAATAGAGCATGTGTGGGATATGCTTGGCCGACGAATTGCAGACTGTCAACCCCCTCCCACCTGTCAACCGGAACTTCGGAGGGCATTGCTTGATGTGTGGTGTAATATTGCCCAAGATCAGATTGATAATTTGGTACTCAGCATGCCTAGGCGTTGTAAGGCCTGTATTGCATCGTCCGGCAGACATACTCCATATTAACCATCATACTAAGCATGTTATACTGTTTTTTGTAAATAGGTTCTTTTTTGAAATTTGCTCCAGGGAATAAAAATCGCAATTTTTATTAATTATTTCAAACATATAGCATTTTTTTTTTTGCTCTTTACCTTTTGTTTAATAAATAGTCTTTACAAATAAGTCAAATTTGTTTTGCTTCTGTCTCTTTCTTTGCCTGAAGTTCATTATCCTTAATTTATGGACATGAGTGTATATATATATATATATATATATAATATATATGTATAGAAATATATATATATATACGTATATATATATACGTATATATAACATTTCCGCACATTTGTCATGCGTCGTTAAATATTAATTACGATATATAAAACATATAAAAAAAACACAGAAATTAATGACTATTTGTAACGATTTTCATTTTTTAGTAATTTATTTGAATAAGCAAGCTAGATGAAAATTAGATAAAATGGAGATTGCTTCTTCGACATAAAAATATATGCAACCTCCAAAAGTTTAAAATCTGGGCAATTAACTTGCACCAATGATTGCATTTAAATCATTTCCTACTTCCTTCAAAGCATTTAAATAGAATCATCCAATTAAAAAGCTGAAATGAAAGCAATAAATTTCATTAGTGTGTAATCCAAAGTTATCATCCACAAAGTCGAAACAATTCCTTTTAAGAAGAAACTTGTGATCATTGGATTTCAGTGAGAATGTTTTGCCTTGGTGATACAGATACTTTCTCGCAAGGCTAATAAATATCAAGAGAAAATGCAATATGCCGTATTTTATTTCTTTTTTAAACCATCTACGTTTACATTGTATCGTTTTACATTTGATCTCCACTATTATTATTCTTCTATTTCCTCATTGGCTCGACGACAACCCCATGAGGGGAGCCAAGGTCGTCTGCCTATTGGTATAGATTCACTAACAATAATGAATGAAAATAATGTAATTAAAAAAAAAACTCATAAAAAGTAGGTATAAAAATGTTTTTTTATTAAAAAGATGGACAGAAACATAAATGAACATTCATCATCAATTTTTGCTCGCCTTTCAAAAATAAAAAATTTAAAAAAAAAATAATAATAAATAAAAATATAAATAAATAAATAACTAAATAAAAATGTTCCACCTAGAAGAAACACTGAATGTACATTAAATTTCGAAAGAAGAATCTTTGAAAATTGAAAAAAAGATTTTTTAATTTAATTAAATAATTAATTGATAATTTAAATCAATCAAAATAATCAGTTGTAAAGTGTTATAGATATCGATTTTTTTAACACTGTATTGTTTTAGAATGGTTTCTTCTGTGATATCTATAATATTTTAAGTTCAAAATTAATTTGAAGTTAAATAGATAATTCATGGCAGCACATCATGGATTCAAAGAACATGCTCATTGTCGTCAGTGACTTGGCTTTTAAGTTATTTTTCGAAAACATATTTTTTGTAGATGAAATATGATTCTCTTCCATGCTACATATTGTTAGATTTCAATACAAAAATTAACTAATTGCGAATGATAAGACTAATATTATAAATACTTTTATTTCTTAGAAAAATGCCTTTTTCTATTCGCATATGAGTGAATAAATTGATTAACATGCTACAGTTACTAGTGCATTCTGTTTAACAAAGAAAGGTAAGGATCTAAGTCGATGCTATCTACCGTTAAGGAAAGCAGAGAATCGATTGTACTTTTAGTATCTATTTCAATCACGGCATTCAAAAGCGAGGTGAAAAAAATAAAAAAATAAATAAAAAAAAAAAACCCGAAGGGAGGGAGGGAGGGAGAGATAGATTTTTTTTTTTTTTTTTTTTTTTTTTTAAAGAGGAGTATTACTCAGCCATTTTGAAAAGGAGCGGCGAAGGATTCGTAGACGATGCATCAGGCTACTCAATTACACTCGAAACAAGCGTCACGAGGTATGTAATCGGCTGTGCCTTGTTCGGACATATTCCTAAATAGGCAACCCCTCCCCTTTGCCCCTCTCGTGGGTTGGTGTATTATATTAGACATTCTTTAGGGCATTCTCAACAACACAGAATATGTCGTTCGAGTGCAGAAAGACTTTAAATCAATTTTTTGACTGTAAAAACAAAATACGTGCATATACTATATATGTTAATCTTTGCATTCAGTACAATTTTGCAGCAATTTCTACTATTAAGATCAGGTTCCTGAAATAAAAAATTGGACGTAATTATCTGAAATTCAGAATGAAAGTATAGCCTAATTGTGCATTATTTTCAATAATTTATATAATAAATCATAATTTAACAAATAAACAAATAATTTTAATAATAATAATAATCTGGTCCCTCCTGACTTTGAAAAGGGAATGATATAAATATATTCTTAGATGCCTTTTTTATATCGAATCATCTGTCAAACTTATTCAAATTAAATGTTCTTTTTACAAAAGAAATTTTCTTTAATGTCTTTTTATATCACTGAATATCGTAACTTTCTTGACATTATTTTTATAATCATAATAATCTAACCAATTTATTGAATACATTATGTTATCCTTTCTTGTATACTACTTTCTTATATCCTTTCTTTTATATATATTATTCATTAAAAAATTTAAATCTAGAATCGAATTTCCTTTTTTTATTTTTCAAGTATATATTAAACTATAAAGTCTGAATAAATTCCACAGATATAAACTATTTTGAATTGAAGATAGCATGAAGTAAAACACCACCGTTTAATAACTTCAATAAACAACATAATCATGTTAATAAATAACATAATTACGTTATAGAATTGAAACCAAGCATTTGCTTTTGAGTATAAAATATTTATATGTATATTATAATTATAAAATATATTATAAAATGCATAATACAATAAAAAATATTTGGTAATAACTGCTATAAAAAAAAAAAAATCAATAACATAATTACGTTATAGAATTGAAACCAAGCATTTGCTTTTGAGTATAAAATATTTATATGTATATTATAATTATAAAATATATTATAAAATGCATAATGCAATAAAAAATATTTGGTAATAACTGCTCTACTTTGTTCAAGCTTTAATTTTTGTTATAGGTGTCATGGTCATTGGTAGCCATTCATTTATTTGATAAACTATTTCACACTTATTATTAGCCTTCTTATGTTTCATTATTTCCATTACTTTTTGATTAAAATAAATAAGATTTTTTTCATTGATACTTCAGGTAACATTAGTATTTTATTCTTTCTTATTGAAATATTTAAATTTTTGTCGATAATTAAATCCCGTTAAACTGCAAGTTAATTAGTTTGGCATTAAACAACAAAATAGGACTAATTTTAACGGGATGTGGGAAAGATAAAGGTTTTGAATCGCATTTTCAGACACCATGGAATTTTCTAAGAATTTTATTCATGCTAATTAGGGAACAGTTCGTAAAAGTTTTCACATCTTTTTAAAGTATTTGTATACATGACAGTTCTGAGTAAGGTAGCGTTGGAGATTTCAATTATCTGAATTACTCAGCAACATAATACAAGAATTTCATCCACTTCAGTTAATTTCTATGCGACTTGGCGAGTTAATTATTTAATGACATTGAAATTTCTTACACAAAAGAATTCTTATTTGTTTAAAATGTGCGATTAATTGCTTTTCACCCTAAAGAATGCTTAGTGACAGTGTTTCATTGTAGTTATCAGTATTAATTAGCTACCTTTCCTTTTAATTCCACTTACCAATCATGCAGATTTCGCCTTTGTAATTTGTATACAGATTCGAAAACGTTAAAATCTGACAGTATTCCAATCAAAGTTGTATTCTTTGATAGAAACATGAAACAAAGCAATTCATTTTGATTTAAAGATAAGCCAGTAAATGAGCTTGCTGTTAAGTTCAAATAATAAGAGGAGGAATCTTAGAAAGTCTCCAAAAGCAATTAAAAATATCAATCCACTAGTATTATTATATATATATATATATATATTGTAGCATTTTTCTCGGGGTAAGAGTTTTGGTATTTCATTCCTAGTAGAGAGGAATGTATATTATTTGACAATATATAATCACAAACCATCACTCAAATTTGACAACAGACGAGCAGTATTGTGGTTAGTTATATTACATGCAATTAGTGCTTTAATAGGGATAATGAGGACAACCTGTCACTGAAATCTGATTGCAGATATTCAGATATTATTGAGACTCATGAAATTTGCGATTGTCTGTGCGACCTTCATAGGTCGAAACAATTACACACGGAATATGAACTACACCATAAGTGTTTCTATCATGATTGGTGATCATCCATGAGCTATGAAATGTCTACTACAATGATAAGTAAAGGAAGCTTACCCCTACCCTTCCTTCTTTTGATGGATTTCCTTGAAAAACAGGTTTTATGGAGAAGAAACGAGAGATTTCTGCGACGAGGTTCGATTAAAGGTGTTTTTTTTCTCGAAGTGACTGAATAGGTTGGAGTTTCTGTCGGTTTCCAAAGTCAGCCTCTTGTGGTTCATGTTTCATGCATCAGCGTGATCTGCCGCAGACCACGTATTTTGAGATTCGACGTAGATTCGAGAACTCTGTAAATCTCCGACTTTGGACTGAATTGAACTTTCAAAATTTATATTTTTAATTTTCATTTATTTGTATAATTTACTGTATTTATATAAAGGGCTTCTAAAGAAAAATCAAATGCTCGAACGTACCTGAAAGTGGTCCTCTTCTTGAAGTCTAGTGTAGGCCGAGGCTTAAAATATATATCTCTGCATTTGCAAGCATTTTAAGTAAACTACTTTGATATTGACAGATACATCAGAATACAGTTTAGAAGGCACAATTATTTCAAAAACAAATTAAAAAAACATTATCGAATGCAAAACAGCGACAAATGCTTACAACAATAATTACAAATTATTTGAAACATCTTAAAATCATAATATTCGTTATATATATATATATATATATATATATATAACATACTACTGCGCCCACAAAGTAAGACCAATTTTTTTTTCAAAAACTCTTTATTTATTCTTTCAAATTTATTTTATCGTCTTCAAAATTATCCGCTCTCCCCCTTCGAGGAATGCTCACCGAATACCTTTTGCAACATTCTATACATTTTTGTTCAATGAACAAATTTCAAAATGCAGAATCAGTTTTGCTCAATGAAGCGTAGCTCAAACGTTAATGAATATTCAAATTCAAAACACAGATGTCCAGCCATCAAGTTTAAAGTGTCTAACCCCCTGGAATTTTAAATTGAAAATTGGTCGTAATGGTCAAACGTTAATGAATATTCAATGGTCATTTGACAATAAGTTGTTTTATCTTCTACTACAGATGTATTATTATTGTTATTTATATATGTGCTTGCCATCCTTTCAAACTGAATTATGACCACTTCGCACTGCAAAATTGCTCGGATTGCTAAAACATGAATATAAAATAAATAATATTGATGTAAATTAAATTTCAAATAATCATTTCAAAAATCGCTATGTTGTCATTTTGAAATGCCTGTTTTCAAATAATGACTTGCCTCTTCATTTACTAATGAGGATGGTATCTTCCTTCCTCTCATTCAAATGATTGACAACGCGACAGACAGCCCTTCCCATCCAAGCACTAACTGGGGAAGGAAAAGCCGGGATCAAATTTTGCACACGAATTAAAAGACCCCCTGTGGCTCGTAGTAGAATACTAATAAAGAGTAAATTTACTCACGCACCAACCTTCCGAGTGATTCGGATCAGGTGATTACGGCTTGCAAATTCCGACCGTTGCTGGGTTACCCAAAAGGGGGAAACGGAATAGCGAGGGATAAAAGGCGGCTCCTGAGAGTTTATCAGTTTGTTCTAATATTCTAATTACACACTTAAAATTCCACTCTTTCCAATATGTCGTCTTTTCATTCTTATTACAATCTCTTCATGCTATAAAGTGTAGATTTCCTTTACGTTTTTAAAACATGCAAAATCGCTTTAGGATTTCTTCAGTTCTTTTGATTTATACCAACAACTGCTCTTCCTTCTAATTCCATTAATTCAACATCATTCTGAAACACCTCGTTTTACTGTAATTCGTTGTGTCGCTCATTTGCTCACAGGACAAAAATCGCACAACCTTTTATCGTCATCTTCTTTATAACACGTTTGCACAATCTTTTATAACACTTTTGCTTTGTCTCTCTAGAAGTGCATTATAACGAGAAGTTGAAACTGTAAACTATATTACTATAATAAATTATAACGTGAATTTAAAAAAAAAAAATTGTAAAATAAAATAACTTGTTTCTGATAAGAAAACTGTACTTCAATTAAGATGCTGATATTTTTAGCACTACATTGGAAAGTCATTATGTGATACTTATGAACGGGGCTTTGTCGTAAACTAACTATATTTAACATTAAATAAATAAAAATATAAAGCAATTTTTTTTTTACAAAAACCTTTTACATCGCACGTTTCTTTTATCTGCCAACAAGATAAGTTTAATGAAAGGTTATTAAAAAATGGATTTCGAAGTATAAAAAAAATGGTTAAAAAACCCTTTCAAGGTACATACAAACTGTTCTACATTGTTCAGTGGCTCTGGGGTTTTAAATCTCTTATCTACACCTCACACATTACAGCTAAAATTCTTTATTATTATTGAATATTTTTCTAAATTGTGTCGAATCTCAGCATTACATATTCAACTGCAAAATGGTATGACAAAAATAAAATAAATTTGACTTTTGCATCTACCATTACCCTTTCCATAAGGTGAACTTTAAAAAAACCCTTTCAAGGTGCATACAAACTGTTCTACTTCTTTTTAAATACTCCGTAATAGACAGTCTCAAGAAAAGCAGAGCAAGTCCATTCCTCCATTCTCCTTGAATGTTTTTCTAAATCCTGAATGAACTATGGTTCTTGTTACAATTATTGATAAAGATTTCTCATTAAAATTAATTAGTAATGAATTATATATGCCAGCAGTTTGGTGAATAATAATTTGTGTTTCTGAACTAAAGATGTGCGATTAAAAATCTGATAAGCGAAGCTGAATTGATAACTCCACTGTCAGTGCCGGGAGTAGGCACAATAAATCTATAGGCCTTCGTTCGGCTCAAGATGATGTGGAGGAGTACGCGAACTCTCGAAATGCCATTTCTAGAGTCGAGGCTTCCAAAATTAAGGCGGACAAAATGTGAATGCAGGCCTTGCCACTACAACCCCTGTTACCCTGAATATTCTACATATTTGCCGTTTTATTGGTAAATAACTTGAGTTTTAAATGATAAGCATTAAGAAACAATAATGAACAATGGGTTATTTATGTTTTATTCATTAATATAATTACTTCTAATTATATTAGTATTAATGAATTATGATAAAAATATTTATTACTAATATAATTTCAGAAAAATATATTTCACTAAATTGCTTTCATAAAGCATTCATTTTTTTTAAACTCACAAAACAAAATACTATTCTCTCAAAACAACTTACTTTTTTATGTAAATATGTAACTTCCGTTATATTTATTTATAAATCACTTGAATATTTAAGGCCTGGTTTGGTTTGGTGAATAACACGTTAGTTTCCATACTAGGGGAGTTCAATTATTTAATTAATAAATGCACCCAGAGCTATCGAGTCGAAAATTCTTCTATCCGGTAAATATTGGGGAAAGTTAGAAAAAATTCCTTAGTCGGGAAGCTCTTTATAATAGCAGTAGTAGACGCCATCCTATAGTTTTCTTTACAAATTCTTCACAAATTACAAATATATATACACTCAAGAGCCAAAACATTATGACACACCTGTCAATAACGAGTTGGCCCACCTTTGGCGCGCAACACAGCTTCAACCTGCCTTGGCATGGATTAATAAAACCACTTAATACCAGTTAACTACCACTTCCACCTGATACACAAGTTTCTCATGAAAAATAAAGAATTTTAGTTGCAACAAGACTCATGAAAGACCCTTCTCCATTGAAAACATTTGACAGTTTTCACCTCTACTTCCTCCCTCGACCTCAGAAAACTACATGGACCATCGAGCAATTTTCTTTGAATATACTAGTGAAGCCCTTAAGGTTTTGATTCTCAATGCATTGCAAATATTCCAACTTCCACATGTCTAAGCAAATAGATTGCTGAAAGGTCCGATGAACACTCAAATTCTCTTTGAGGAAACCCTTGAAGTCGAAGCTATTCAGAACATCTTTTGAAGCGATAGTCACCTGTAAGTTTAAGTTAATTGAATGAAAAGATTGGGTCTCAATTGATGCCAGAAAGGGGCAACAGATAATTAGTTGACTTATTCATACATTTGGAGAATGGAAATTCAA
The DNA here is from genome assembly GCA_021605075.1 of Caerostris darwini. Taxonomy (NCBI): domain Eukaryota; kingdom Metazoa; phylum Arthropoda; class Arachnida; order Araneae; family Araneidae; genus Caerostris; species Caerostris darwini. The sequence continues at coordinate 40,256 of BPLQ01013132.1, forward strand.
TAGTATTTTCCCCTAGACTAGAAACAATCCTATATCTCATTTACCATTACTGATTGATCTATAAATTACTAATCTTTTCGGTTTGATTACTATAAACTATCCATTATTTTTAACAGAGATTGTTTATAAAACATATTTTTTTCTTATAAAGAAATTAACAAGTGTTATTTTTTGTAACACATTATCCAGCTTGAAAAAAAAATTAACGTAAAAAGAAGATATTATACTTATATTATTTTTATCTACCAGTAAGAAGATGTTTTATCGGCATTTAATGTTTAACCCCCCTGCCCCTTCCAAAAAAAAACATCAAATTCAAAGAGTAATAAATTTTACGAAAATGAATCATATTTGCAAATTGTCATTTTACATTTTTTACTCTCAAATAATATTTTTCAATAGTTTTCTGAACTTTTTTTCTAGTTCAAAATAATTTACAAATATATTTTCATGTTTTCAAACTATAATAAACATGAAATTAATTAACACTTTATAATTAAAGCTTTTTTTTAATCACTTTTGTAACATCTAATTCAATTTTGCTGTATATGCGATCGTGTCGTTTCGCTCAAATCTTTTCGCAATACATTTTGCAGATAAAAGTTTGCTTTGATTGAATTTTTTTATCAATTTCTATTTACAATACTTAAAAGAAATAGTCGAATATTAATAAATTATTTTTTAATGTAAAAAATAAAATCAGGAACATTTAATTATGTTTTAAATGACTATACCAAATGTATTTTAATGTTATTGATCAGTATAAAGATGATCAGTATGCTACGAAGTATACTATCAGTTTACTAGATCAGTATGCTACGAAACTATCCTCAAATTTGTGCAGCCGACGGATTGATAAAAGACAATCTATTCCGCGTCATTGAATTGATTCGGTCTAATAGCATTTACCAATTAAATAAGGAACTACAGTCAAATTCACTTAAGTATAAAAGAGTAATGATAAAGCTTTTGAAAAGTTTATTTTCCATCTAAAGTTAAACAAGAAATATAATATTTACATTCCGGGACCATTAAGAAGCTTCAATCAAGAGACATTGGATCAAAGTAGTATTCCGCATATCGAATAAGATATCTAATTAATTTGAGTCTATATCTCAAATAAAAAAGAAAAACGTTGTTCACTGGCGATGCATGAAACTATATACGTGGCTAGAGTGTATTACAAAAATCTCATCTCTGCTTCACTGAAAAGCAAGTACATTTAATTCATGTATTTACTACAACGACAAATTTCAAAAACAGTGCATTTCAATTAAACCAATTTGGTAAGCATTGAAGATTATTGCAGGAATTTACGTTTTCTGTTTTTGACATACAACATATAAATTAATTGTACTCACAGCAGAGTTCTTATTTACAACAAAATCCTTTCATCGTTATTTTTAGATTTTTTATTGACTTTTAACATATTATTTCCATGTAATTAAAATAATAAATTTCACTTTAAGGAAACTTAATTGTATTTATTCATAGTTTTACGTAGTGAGATTTTATGTCAAAACATTTTTAAAAAATTAACAGAGCATTTAATTAAAAAATTGCTAAGAGTAATTTTTGAATATTTTTTTAAGAAGACTTGAAATATGTTTTTATTTGCAATGTAAGAATATATGTATAATTGAACTCAAGAATATCTTTGCCTGCTTTATCCAAAATTTACTCATTTGTCATGTTCGTTATAAAAATTTCACCCGAAATTACATCTCTTAAAGGAATTTATTTCTTAGTGAATATATCTTAATTACTGGCATAAAATTTCAATTTGAATTATAGCATATATTCAAATATTTTTCAATAAAATATTAAATAAGATACATAACATGCATATTTGTATTTTGATTTTTCAATGAAACTTCCTGTTGTATTTCGGAAATTTTGGTTATTTTATCTGTCAAAGGATTCGTATTCTTTTAGATGTATCCTATTGTATATGTTGTTGTCCGCACCTGTAAGGAGTTATTGCTTCCGGTGAAGGATTTTGAGAGAGGCTGTTTTATATTTGCAAATCATTTACGATAGAATTAATTATGTATTGTATTGTAGATTTACACATTATGTGTTGTTGGATTCCTTTCAAATTTATTGTTTATTCCTTAAACAGTAGGACAAATATCTAATCTCGTGTAATATAGACTTAATGTAAGACATATAAATAATAAAGTACTTATTCAAAATTAAAGAATTTTTAATTAAAAAGTTATATGAGACATATTTTCATCTTTAAATGTGAAAATTAAAAATGTTTAAAAGTAGTTTTTTTTTTTAAATTTAGTATCGAATTAAAATGAAAAAAGAGATTTATTAAAGGAAGAATATATTTAATGATAATTCGATTTGTTAGTTGATTAAGGATTTTCCTTTGATCGATTGAATATTAAAAAATTTTAACTAAACAAAAAAAAAATAGATTTTTGAAATACACCAAATCGAAATACTTTGAACACCAATCTAAAGTGTAAATTTCAGGAATAGTATTATTTTCAGACTTTATGAAAAAGGAACAATTATCAAAAAAGTATAAAATATACAAAATCGTATTATCAAAATCACTAATTATTTAGAAATTTTGATATTGAATAAAAATTGATCAAATCTTTCTTGTTTCTTTTCTTTTGTGTTTGGAAATTGCCATATATTATTCTTGTTTTCACGGTGATTTTTTTTTCAATTTCAAGTATTGATTCTAAGAAAAAATAATTATTCGATTAATTTTTCTGATCTAATTTTTTTTATATGATTGATAATTGCATCCTCATATATTTATTTTTGCCAAAAAGTAGAAGAGGAATGGAAATACTATTTTAATGATTATAAATTAGATTAAATATGTTTACATGGAGATAGAAACACAAATTTTATATAATATTAAATACATACTAAAGAAAATGCATTATTTATTTAAAAATTATAGTTCTTTCATGTTAGAAAATAATTTTTTATAACTTATTCTCGAGAAAGAAATGTAATTCGAAGAAACAAAAATTTAAAAAGATCACATAATTTTATTTTTAATATTTACAATCAATTTACATTAAATATATGAATTTTTAAAATTATTTCTAGTAACGAAAATATTTAGGAGACTTTTCGTAAAAGATATATTAATCTTCAGTTTAAAACTTAATAATTAATTAGATGTTTTTAAGATTTTTGAATGTACAATGAATTACTTTCTCAGTTTTGTTTTTATACATCTGTAATTTAAAAGTTATTTTTGTGTATATTTCATCAAATGATAAATCCTTCATCTTAAATCAATAATCTAATTTAAAAAGTTTCGAAATATTCAGTCATATCCGCTTATAAAAAGAAAAATTTTCGTCACTTTCCATATAATGTTATTCGTTATAAAGTTAACTTAGCTGCCTAATGAAGCATGTGAATAAAATATTCGGATAAAATAAATAAGTTGTTCATATTTTTGTTGTTAACAATAATAATTTTATTTTGTTGAATTAATTTCAATTCACACGAAATGAACGTTTCTTAACTGATTTAAAAATTTCATTTTCTCGCAAATTCAAATATTAAATTCAGAATCTTTCATTCCGCTAATTTACATTTTAGCTGTTTTTATGATTCTGAATGAGATTTTGGTGAAATTTGGAATCATGAGTTAAAATAGTTTTATGAGTTCTCTGTAAACAAGTAATATAAAAAAAATTTCTAAAAGTCAATTCCTACTTTTATTTCACTCTATTGCAGAAAGTCATTTATAAATAATTTTCATTCATTTTTTTAAGTTTATCTGGTGCCATCTATTAATAGATGTATGCAACTTAAATCTAAAAAAAAACTCAAATTAATTAATTAAATTTAATGAAATTAATATGTGAAAAAACTGTATTAACATCAAGTGTCATCCACTACAAGTTCAAAAAAAATGTATTTGAACTTGAGTGGATGAATAAAAAGTATTTTATTAACGATTGAAAATTTGAACAAGATATATATATATAGGAGAGTGTGAGCTAATAGAAGGAATAAAATTCAATATCTACATGACAACAAGCCAAAAATTAATAATAAAAAAATACCCTGAATCTGTGAACGTGTCTGACTAATTCGAGGAGAAAAATCTTTTATTTATTCCGTTTTCATCTTGCACAGCGTGTATATATTTTAGTAAATTCAAATTACTTTCGAATTGAAGAGGAAAAAATATGTGACTGCTTTTTTTTTCTCTGTCATTCTTCTCTTTGAATTTTATATGTGGTTTTTCTTCCTGATATACTAAACCAGATTAAAATTATAATACATGGTATGGTACAACTATGGTATGATTCTTTATACTATTTTTGTCTCTTCAATTTATTGCTCAAAATACTGTTAAATTAATATTAATAATTTCACTTATTGCTCAAAATATAGTTAAATGTTAAAAGAGAAAGTAAACATTGTTTCAAAAACTGGAATGTTCTCCAACGTTGCCAAAACTAAAATTTGAAACTCTTTTTGAATACTTTATTACACCTCTAATATAGTGGACTTGAATTTTTTCTGAAAATATCATGGATAAAACCTAAAAGTTTTTGCAAAGGTAAAAACATTTAATACAAAGATATTTATTTCAATTTCAGGATTTATAAATATTGTCTTTTTAGATGATAAAGAAATGCTAATATTTCAATGATTGATTATCTCAATTAAACTTTTCTGATGATAATATTTATGGTTGATTAAAGTTTTGTTCTTATGATTATGTCATAGTTTTCTGGGCAATTGGATATTTGAAGGTAAAAGATTTTCGTAATAAAATGATTATTTAATCTAAATGAAAATTTATATTTTTTGCAACTATCATAAAAAGAAAGTCATGATTATAATTTGTTTCTGAATATCATATCGTTATATATATGTGTAAAAAAGCATATAAAAAGATAATTTACATTATGCGATTTTTTTTAATGGTAAAACACACCAGCCTCACCTTCTAGCCCTTTTCCATATTTTTTATATCCATTTGTTTTGTCAACATGAACAATAAGTAAATAAGTAATGAAAAGATTTTTAATGAATTAAGTTAATGAAATAAATCGATTTTAAATGCAGTTTAATTAGTTATAACTAATTTTATTTTAGTTAAATAGTTATTGTTATCAATAGTTAATAAGAAACATAAAAGAAATCAGAATATTTTTTTTAATAATGTAATTTCAAAAGCTTTAATAGTATTTTATAACTAATTTATAGTAAAAAGTTACGGTATTTATTTATATTGAAAAGAATTATGTTGAAATGCTTTCCTGGTGTTCAGATTTATTTTTAATTCATTTGGAGAGAAGTAATTTAGACAATTTGGTTTTTTTGCTACTTAACTAAAAATGTATCTTACTAAGAATCAGAAATCAAACAAAGTTTTATTTATTGTGTTTCAAATTATTAAATTCACAGTTGGAAGATAGGCATGTATATGAAAATTTTTATTTAAGTAAATTTTATTTATGTTTAAAAGTTAAAAAGAGCAAAAATCCTTTAAAAAATTTTACGTTTGGTAAACCTAGAGGTTCCATTATATTACACGTATAATTTTCTGAAAATTAAAAAGAATATCATTCAAGGAATTATATTCATAATTAGAAGAATATATAATATAGAAACAAGTAAATATACTGAATTAATTAACGATAATAAGAAATTAATTAATGATATATTAATCATAAGAAATATTATAAGAATATATTAATCTTAAGAAATATTGTAAGAATATATTAATCATAAGAAATATTATAACTTTACGAACTGAGAATTTAGAAGTGATAAACAATATTCAGCTATAGTCTGAAGCTAACTGAACTATGAAACCCTAAATAAGTTTTTTGCAGTCCTTCCCTGTAACTGTCGTTGTTGTTGGAGAATTCCACCCCCGCTTTGTCCCCCTGAGTTCCGTCCATTGTTATTTGCAGCACGCTTATTCAAAGATCTTCGCTTACAAGCGTTTAGGGTTTCTTTCCGTCTATTTTGTCACCCAACGCATACGATATGTCATGTTATTGAAGTTGTCGTGAATGTCAATGAAAAAGTGTGTCCCCTTTCTGACTCAGTATTATGAATGATAAACAAAGCTAAACATTCAGAGGAATGGTACAAAATAATTCAAGTATTACAATCAAATATAATTTGTGAAAACATTTGTGTCACTTTTTCATTTACTATTATTAGGTCACACTCACCTCTTATATATCTTGTTCAAATTTTTAATCGTTAATAAAATACTTTTTATTCCTCCACTCAAGTTCAAATACATTTTTTTAAATTGTAGTGGAGGGCACTTGATGTTAATACAGTTTTTTTTCAAATATTAATTCAGTAATTAAATAATTTTAGTTTTTTTTAGATTTAAGATGCATATATCTACCAATAGATGAAGCCAGATGTAAGAGGAAAATTTCAACTTTATTTATAAAGGACTTTCTGCAATATAGTGAAAAAAACGTAGGAATTGACTTAATTTTTTTTTATTTATATTACTTGTTTTTCTTTTCTTCAACAAAATCAAAAGCGCATATATTCGAAAAACCAAAAAGAAAAAAAATAATAATAATTAAAATAAAATAAAAAATAATACCTTACCAAATAAGACATGGTGTCCTACAGATGTAATAAATAAAACACATTTTATTCGTTTAAAATGTGAAATATTGGTTAATTTATCCAAATAAGTGGGCAGACGAAATTCACAGAAAAAGCTCTAATTATTAACAATAATTATCAACAAAAAGGATAACAATTCTAATGTAAATCTTGCCTAATCGAATCTTTAGATTAACGGTATTTTTACATAGCCAAAAGTAAGATGATATAAAAAATAAATAAAAAGTCTGGAGCAACCTGCTACGAGTATATACGCTTTGTGTTTCCGAATTAAGGGAACCGAGTTAAAACCTGGCATAAGAAATATCTACCGAAAACTTCTGTATCTGTGGCGAGAATGTGCATTATCCATCCGTAGGAAAAGAAGAATTAGAGAACTGCCCATGTGCGTTCTGAGACTGTTCTTTAACATTTATGCAGAAAAAATGCGATGAATTGATCCAACGATGTAAAAACCCTAACACTAAATCTATTACATATTTTTCCATTCAATTAGTGAATCATTTAAGTGAATAAGTTTGAAGAAACAACATATTACATATAAATTCTGAAAGTCTTTGATCAAGAGCCTTAAATTGCAACGACACAAGTTAATGAAATGAAGAAATCAAATTAAGCATCATTTTTTTCAAACTACTTTCAAAATAGCATAACAGACATTTTCATTTTCCAGTATTTGAAAGATGAAAGTTTATTTAAGTTATGAAAGTTTTAAACTGTTTTAACATGTTTAACTACACACAATCAAAACAACTTGGCGAATATTAGAATATAGGCAAGATTTCCTTCATGCTACTGAATATGGCATAAAAAATCTTTGAAATACAAACATTATGAGTTTATCTTTGCTTTTTTTTGTTCAGATATTCTTAGGCTGGTCATTAAATACAAAGTTCGACGATTCTTCATACAAAATAAACAATCTGATAAAATCCTTAAAATTAAATATATATATTACCAAAAATATATTACCAATAACGACTTTCATAAAAATAATTATTAAGATATTTAATTAGATATATTTCAATAATGCTTTTTTAAATCATCATTAACAAATTATTATACTTGATATGATGAGAATTCATAGATATTCCTTAAATCAAATAAAAATTTTATTTTTCTACTTCATGAAATCAGATTCATAATTTGCTACGTTCATGTAATGTATCTGTCTCCTTACTTTTTTAAAACACATCCATAGTCCAAATCTGGTAATGCATGAAAAAAAAATTATGCATTTTTATAAAGCTTCGCATATGCTACTGTGTCCAAAAAGTAAGAATAGTTTTCGATTTAAAATTTCCGAGATATATGAAGTTTCCATTTTTTTTTTTTTTTAGGTTGTTGGCACTGTCCTTGACATCTATGAGAAATATTAAATCAAAATATTCATTAGTGCTTGAGTTACGCTGCAGAGCCGGGGAACCAAGTTAGATTCTACCTACGAGTGCTAAATCACAACAGAAGCTGCCCCCACTTTTCCTCCTTCCATGAGACGTTATATCGTATAAAAACAATTTCTTGAAAATTAATATAACAAATCTAAGTTAAGAGCGAACAATTAAATAATAAAATCTAGCGCATAATTAAATAAGAATATTTACATTACAAATTACCTTATAAATTCTTTTAGAATCAATGCCATATTCTTCATCATTTGTCGGTGAACAATTTGTGGATATAAAATTGAAACAAGAGTCCTAACAAAGTACGAGAATAAGAAAGAAAAATAAAATCCTTTAGTTCATCTTTTAATGGAGTTTGTAGCTTATTTAAATCAGCTTAAATAATTAGCGAAAGTTTTCGTGATGAGCTGCATTAGTTATAAATGCATTTTGCCACCAAGGTATGAGGGAAATTGCTAAAATAGAAATGATGGCTTATTTTGTAGCAATAAGAAGGAACTTATTTTAAAGCAAAAAGTGCATTCACAATTTAATCCTTTTCAGAATAAATAAGGTTATATAATTTAATACGCAATGTTTAACATAATCATTGCTTCCATTTGCTATGGAATAAAAATATGTATTTTTCTCGTGGTTTAATATTCGAAATTGTCACTAGCTCTTTGATATTTATTTACCTATTTTTTTGTTTTAATATACTTGTGCTTTTCAGATTTTGGTAAATATTTTGTCTTGACTATTGATGTTTCAACTTATGCTTTTATTTCTACCATTCTATTGATTTTTTAAAATAAGTAATCATTCTTTTTTAATAAGTTTAATTTTCTTCATTCCATTTATTTTTGTACTAAATGATATATAATTACTATTATTATGATCATTATTTTAAATTTCAGCAGGATTTTCATAGAAAAAACTTTCTGCCCATCAAATATATACATGAACAAATAGAGATGTTTCTGTGAACTGGCAAATTTGGAAAATAGAAACATTACTTTTAGAATTTTTACTAATTTTCAAGAAGGATCATTTGAAAAAGACATGTTGGGAAATTATGCCTATTAAGTAAATTAAGGAGACAAAAATTCAGTTTTCGATAGACTTAAAAAGAAACCTGACTTATCAGGTTCTTATTGTTTAATAGTTTATTTTACTTTTAAACATTATAAGATTAAATTTGATCAACAATGACAGCATCCTGAGACAGTTTCATGTAATATCAGCCTTATATTTGTGAATGAGAGAAAACTCCAAAAATATCCCCCAGGCAGCCTTATTTTATGGCCGCCATTCAAACAGATGTCGAGACTTTACCATGCCCTGTCACAATCACGCATGAACTGCGCTGAAAGCTTATTCAAACCCTTGTTCACTTGCATGCTTTATCTCTGAACCTCAAATTACATTTTTAATAAATGATTTATTCAACAGACAGTACAAATTTTGACCTAGATGAGCATACTCTAAAATGAAGAACATATTCCGAATGAAGAACATAATGAAGAAGAATGAAGAATATAACATGAACATGATCATGCCATGAACATGAACAAGACATGCACACGAGCATGACATGAACAGGAACATGAACATATCTAAATTGAAGAACATACTCTATATCTTTAATTACATACATTTTATCATATGCACTTATTTAATTATTTTAGATACTTACTTTTTTTATAAAACCCAATTTCTGTTCTCACATAAAAATAATAATGTTTTCCTATTATATTGATATACTTTTAGAAGGGAAAGTTCAATGATATCGACACATATACAAGTTTTTAATTTTGAAGAACTGTCCTAAAGAGTCCTTTTTCTTTTTGTATTAATTTATGTATCTGAGTGAATGATTCAAGTCTGCTTTATAATAAAGCGAGAAAATTATTTTAAATTCTACAACTAAAATTAAGCATAAAATGAAGACTATAAAAAATTATGAATATCATCTTATTTAAATTAAGTTTTCAATTGGATTCCTGGGGCTTCAGCCACTTGTTTTCATATAAATATTCTTGATTAGGAGCTCAAAATAGAAAAGAGAAATTTAGTTGGTTGAAGTACTAGGGCATTTATAAAATATATATGATTTCTAAAATGTAGAATGTATATTTTTTGCTATGAATAAAGAATAGTAGACATAAGAAATGGAGCATGAATTTGTTGTTCAAATTTAATTTATTTTTGAAATATATTAAATTAAAATTTTTATTTAATTAATATGATCTGCTTAAAGAAATATTTAGAAAAACTCAAAGAAAATTGATAATGTGTATTATATCCAAAGGAGTTTATTTCAAAAGAAATGTTATGCTGTATACAGTTGTATTATTGATGTTTCAACCTATGCTTTTATTTCTACCATTCTATTGATATTTTAAAATAACTAATTATTCTTTTTTAATAAGTTTAATTTTCTTTCATTCCATTTATTTTTTGTACTAAAAGGATATATAATTGCTGTTATTATTACCATTTATATAAATTTCAGCATGATTTTCATAGAGAAAACGTTTTCGCCACAAAATATATACATGGAGAAAAATAGATGTTTCTATGAGCGAGCAAATTTCGATAAACAATAAAACAACATTTTTTTTTAAAATTTTTACCAACTTTCAAAGATCATAATTTGAAAACTTCATGTTGATGGAAAGGAACATAATTTGAAAAAGATATGTTGGGGAATTATGCCGAATTGGATGCCTATTAAGTAAATTAATGAGACAAAATTCAGTTTTCGATAGACTGAAAAGGAAACCTGTCTTATCAAATTGTTTTTGTTCTATAGTTTATTTTATGTTCAAACATTATAATATTAAATTCAATCAGAATGACAACATCAAAGAAGACTTTCACGTAATATTTGCCATTCATTTGTGAATGGGAGAAAAAGTCGAAATTATCCTACAGGCAGCCTTATTTTTTAGTCGTCTTGTGGGGACTTTATCATTTCCTGTGTTTCCCTTATTTTTGAAAGCTGATACTTCAAAGCACTGAATCGTTTGAATAAACTTATTCAAACCTTTATTCACCTGAATGCTAATTGCATGCCTTATTTCTGAATGTCAAGCGGGGAAATTACATTTTTTAACAATGATTTATTTAACTGACAGTAGAAACTTTGACCTTGATGAGAACTTAACATAAACATGAAAATGACAGGATCATGCCATGATCAAGAACATCACATGAGCATGGACTTGTCAAAAACATGATCATGAAGAACATGCTAAATTGAAGAACATACTCTATATCTTTATTTACAAACATTTTATCATATGTTCTTATTTATTTACTTATTAAAAATCACAGTTTTAAGCAGTGATTTATTTAACTGACAGTACACATTTTGACCTAGATGATCATACTCTAAAATGAAGAACATACTAAAGAAGAATGAAGAATATAGCATGAACATGAAAATGACATGCGCATGTCCAAGACAATGAATATGACATGAACATGAACATGAAGAACATGCTAAATTGAAGAACTTTTTATCATATGACTCCTTATTTATTTATTTTAGATACTTACCTTTTTTTTATAAAACCCAATTATTGTTCACACATAAAAATAAAAATGTTTTCCTATTATATTGATATACTTCCAGAAGGAAAAGTTATTGAACTTTTCCAATCGGCACATATATCATATTTGTTCATATACAAGTTATTTACTTTTGCAGAACTGTTCTAGAGAGTTCAATTTCTTTTTGTATTAAGTTATGTACCTGAGTGAATGATTCAAGACTGCTAATATCTAAACGAGAAAGACATTTTATTTTAAACAACAGAAATTTATTCTAAAATGAAGAATAAATTAAATTGTAAAAGTAAGGAATATCATCTTATTTCAAACATGTTTGAAATTGGATCCCTGAGCCATCAGCCACGGGATTTAATGTATACATTCTTGAGTAAATATAAGAAAAAACAAGTAAGAAAAAGTATAACTCAGCTGCATATATGCATAACTCATAACAAACTCTACAGTACTTATAAAATATATATAATTTATAAAATGTACAATTTCTAAATGTTTATTTATTCTTCTGAATAAAAAATAGACATTAAAATTGAAACACGAATTCGTTGTGCAATGTTAATTTCTCTCTGAAATATATCAGATTATAATTTTTATTTAATTAATATGATACGCTTAAAGAACTATTTAGAAAAACTCAAAGAAAATTGATAATGTGTATTATATCCAAAGGAGTTTATTTCAAAACAAATGTTATGCTGTATACAGTTGTATTATTGATGTTTCAACCTATGCTTTTATTTCTACCATTCTATTAAAATTTTAAAATAACTAATTATTCTTTTTTTAAATAAGTTTAATTTTCTTTCATTCCATTTATTTTTTGTACTAAAAGGATATATAATTGCTGTTATTATTATCATTATTTAAATTTCAGCATGATTTTCATAGAGAAAACGTTTTCGTCATCAAATATATACATGGAGAAAAACAGATGTTTATAGGAGCGGGCAAAATTGGAGAAACTTTCGATAAACAATAAAACAACATTTTTTTTTTTAATTCTTACCAACTTTCAAAGATCATAATTTGAAAACTTCATGTTGATGGAATGGAACATAATTTGAAAAAGATATGTTGGGGAATTATGCCGAATTGGATGCCTATTGATTAAATTAATGAGACAATAATTCAGTTTTCGATAGACTGAAAAGGAAACCAGTTTTATCAAATTGTTTTTGTTCTATAGTTTATTTTATGTTCAAAGATTATAATATTAAATTCAATCAGAATGACAACATCCAAGAAGACTTTCACGTAATACTTGCCATTCATTTGTGAATGGGACAAAAATTCGAAATTATCCTACAGGCAGCCTTATTTTTTAATCGTCTTGTGGTGGACTTTATTATTTCCTGTATTTCACTTATTTTGAAAGCTGATACTTTAAAGCACTGAATGATTTGAATAAACGTATTCAAACCTTTATCCACCTGAATGCTTATTGCATGCCTTATTTCTGAATGTCAAGCGGGGAAATTACATTTTTTAACAATGATTTATTTAACTGACAGTAGAAACTTTGACCTTGATGAGAACTTAACATAAACATGAAAATGACAAGATCATGCCATGATCAAGAACATCACATGAGCGTGAACTTGTCAAAAACATGATCATGAAGAACATGCTAAATTGAAGAACATACTCTATATCTTTATTTAAAAAAGCATTTTTTCATATGTTCTTATTTATTTACTTATTAAAAATCACAATTTTAAGCAGTGATTTATTTAACTGACAGTACACATTTTGACATAGCTGATCATATTCGAAAATGAAGAACATACTAAAGAAGAATGAAGAATATAGCATGAACATGAAAATGACATGCGCATGTCCAAGACAATGAATATGATATGAACATGAACATGAAGAACAAGCTAAATTGAAGAACTTTTTATCATATGATTCCTTATTTATTTATTTTAGATACATACCTTTTTCATAAAACCCAATTATTGTTCACACATAAAAATAAAAATGTTTTCCTATTATATTGATATACTTCCAGAAGGAAAAGTTATTGAACTTTTCCAATCGGCACATATATCATATTGGTTCATATACAAGTTATTTAATTTTGCAGAACTGTTCTAGAGTTCAATTTCTTTTTGTATTAAGTTATGTACCTGAGTGAATGATTCAAGACTTCTAATATCTAAACGAGAAAGACATTTTATTTTAAACAACAGAAATTTATTCTAAAATGAAGAATAAATTAAATTGTAAAAGTAAGGAATATCATCTTATTTCAAACATGTTTGAAATTGGATCCCTGAGCCATCAGCCACGGGATTTAATGTATACATTCTTGAGTAAATATAAGAAAAAACAAGTAAGAAAAAGTATAACTCAGCTGCATATAAGCATAACTCATAACAAACTCTACAGTACTTATAAAATATATATAATTTATAAAATGTACAATTTCTAAATGTTTATTTATTCTTCTGAATAAAAAATAGACATTAAAATTGAAACACGAATTCGTTGTGCAATGTTAATTTCTCTCTGAAATATATCAGATTATAATTTTTATTTAATTAATATGATACGCTTAAAGAACTATTTAGAAAAACTCAAAGAAAATTGATAATGTGTATTATATCCAAAGGAGTTTATTTCAAAACAAATGTTATGCTGTATACAGTTGTATTATTGATGTTTCAACCTATGCTTTTATTTCTACCATTTTGTTGATATTTTAAAATAACTAATTATTCTTTTTTTAATAAGTTTAATTTTCTTTCATTCCATTTATTTTTTGTACTAAAAGGATATATAATTGCTGTTATTATTATCATTATTTTAAATTTCAGCATGATTTTCATAGAGAAAACTTTTTCGCCACCAAATATATACAAGGACAAAAAGAGATGTTATTATGAGAGGTCAAATTTGGAGAGAAATTCGATAAACAATAAAACAACATTTTTTTAAAAATTTTTACCAACTTTCAAAGATCATAATTTGAAAACGTCATGTTGATGGAAAGGAACATAATTTGATAAAAGCATGTTGGAGAATTATGCCGAATTGGATGCCTATTAAGTAAATTGAATAGACGAAAATTCAGTTTTCGATAGACTGAAAAAGAAACCTGTCTTATCAAATTGTTTTGTTCTATAGTTTATTTTATTTCAAAATTATTATATTAAATTCAATCATGCAATATTTGCCATATATTTGTGAATGGGAGAAAAAGTCGAAATTATCCTACAGGCAGCCTTATTTTCTCGTCGTCTTTCAAATAAATCTGGGGAGTTTATCATTCACTGTCTTTCCTTTATTTTTGAAAGATGATACTTCAAAGCACTGTCAGCTCATTCAAACCTTTATTCACCTTCATGCTAATTGTATGCCTTATCTCTGAATGTCAATCGGGGAAATTACATTCTTTAACAATGATTTATTTAACTGACAAAAGAAACTTTGACCTTGATGAACATACTCTGAAATGAAGAACATAATATGAACATGAGCATGATAGATCAAGAACATGACATGAACATGGACTTGTCATGAACATGATCATGAAGAACATGCTAAACTGAAGAACATACTGTATATATTTATTTACAAATATGTTATCATATGCACTTATTTACTTATTAAAATCACAGTTTTAAGCAGCGATTTATTTAATTGACAGTACACATTTTGACCTAGATGATCATACTCATAAATGAAGAACATGGAAATGACATGCACATGTCCAAGACAATGAATATGACATGAACACGAACATGAATATGAAGAACATGCTAAATTAAAGAAGATTTTATCATATGTATACCTATTTATTTATTTTAGATACTTACCCTTTTTTATAAAACCAAATTATTGTTCACATAAAAACAAAAATGTTTTCCTATTTTATTGATATACTTCTAGAAGGAAAAGTTATTGAACTTTTCCTATCGGCACACATATCATATTGACACATATACAAGTTATTTAATTTTGCAGAACTGTTCTAGAGAGTTCTTTTTCTTTTTGTGTTATTTTATGTACCTGAGTGTTTGATTGAATTCTACTTAATTTCTAAACGAGAAAATCATTTTACTTTACTCAACGAAAATTTATTGTAAACTTGACATACTTGAGTAAATATACATACATACATACTTGTACATACTTGAGTAAATATAAGAAAAAACAAGTAAGAAAAAGTATAACTCAGCTGCATATAAGCATAACTCATAACAAACTCTACAGTACTTATAAATTATATATAATTTATAAAATGTACAATTTCTAAATGTTTATTTATTCTTCTGAATAAAAAATAGACATTAAAAATGAAACACGAATTCGTTGTGCAATGTTAATTTCTCTCTGAAATATATTAGAGTAGATTTTTTATTTCATCAATATGATCTGCTTAAAGAAATATTTGGTAAAACACAAAGATAAACTCATAATGTGTGTAACATCTATATGAGTTTATTTAAATACAAATTTTAGGATATATGCAGTAGCAGGAAAGGGATCTTTCCTACATTCTAAATTTTGCCAATTTCGTTTGATTGTGTAATCATTTTCACGCTATTTATTTTAAACGTAAGATTGAAACATATTACAAGGAAGATTTCGGAATTAACTATATATGAAAACTCATTTAATATGTTTTATTTTGGTAAATTTTGTCGGGAAATAGATAAAGGAAAATAAAGTCCCAAATTTTTCAAAAAAAAAAAAAAAAAAAACCATTCAATCTATTCAAACATTGTGTCTTTAAATTTTTCATAGTTGTTTTCTACACAAACTGGTTATAAAACATTATCGTTACAAGTTTTCTATTATTGGTCATAAAAATTTTATTCAATTAAAAAAAACAATTAAATTATTAGTATTTTTTTGTTTCCACACCATGCCCTGTCACAATCCCACATGGGCATCCTTATTTTTGAATGCTGGATTTAAAATCTCTGTCAGCTTATTCAAACCTTTGTTTAACTACATGGTAATTGCATGCCTTATCTCTGAACCTCAGTCGATGAAATTATAATTTTAAAGAATGTTTTATTCAACTGGCAGTATAAATCTTGACCTAGATGAGCATATTCTAAAATGTAGAACATTTTCAAAATTAAGAACATACTAAAGAAGAATGAAGAGTAAACATGAACATGAACATGGCATGAACATAAACATGGCATGAACATGAACATGTCATGCACACAAACATGAACATGAAGAACATGCTAAATTGAAGAACATACTCTATATCTTTATTTACAAACATTTTATCATATGTACTAATTTATTTATTTTAGATACCAATTTTTTTAATAAATACCAACTATTGTTCTCATATAAAAACAATAATGTTTTAATATTATATTGATATACTTATACAAGTGAAAGTTCAATTGTAATTCAGTTCTTTTCTAGAGAGTTCTTTTTCCTTTTGTGTTAATTTATGTACCTGAGTGAATGATTCAAGTCTGCTTAATATCTAAACGAGAAAATCTTTTATTTTCATCAAGAATAATTTATTGTAAAGTGAAGACTAAATTAAATTATGAAAGTAATGAATATCATCTTATTTAAATCTCGTTTTCAATTGGATTACTGAGCCATCAGCCAGTCAGCCAAGTCAGCTTTTAATATATACATGCTTGGATAAGTGTGAGAAAAAAAAAAGGAAGAAAAAGTATAACTCAGGAGGTTGAAGTTCTACAGTACTTATAAAATATACATAATTTCTAAAATGTAGAATATTTATTTATTCTTCTGAATAAAAGATAGATATTAAAAATGAAACATGAATTCGTAGTTCAAATTTATTTTCTCTTTGAAATATATTAGATTAGATTTTTTATTTCATCAATTCACATTTGCTTAAAGAAATATTTGGAAAAACACAAAGATAAATTCATAATATGTGTAATAACTAAAAGTATTTATTTCCAAACAATTTTTATGCTATATGCAGTAGTAGGAAGGAGATATTTTCTATATTCTAATTTTTGCCAATTTCTGTTGATTGTGTTATCATTTTCAAGCTATTTATTTTCATCGTTAGATTGAAACATATTAGCAGAAAGATTTCGATGTTAACTATATGCCAAAACTATATACTATAGAACTATATACTATATACTTAACTATATACTATATACTTAACTATATACTATAGAAAAATCATTTTACTTCCAACAACTAAAATTATTATGTAAAATGAAGACTATATTAAATTATGAAGTAATGAATGTCATTTTATTTCAATCTCATTTTCAATTGGATTCCTGCGTCATCAGCCGTGGGTTTTAATATATACATTCTTGGGTAGGTTTGAGAAAGAAAAGTATTATGTAGGGGTTGAAGTTCTATAGTACTTATAAAATATATTTAATTTCTAAAATGTAGAATGCATATTTCTACTTCTAAATAAAAAATACACATTAGAAATGAAACACAAATTCGTTGTTCAAATTTATTTTCTCTTTCAAATATATTAGATTATATTTTTTATTTCATCAATATGATCTGCTTTAAAGAAAAGAAAACACAAAGATAAACTCATAATGTGTGTAATATCAAAAAATATTTATTTCAAAAGAAATTTTGTGCTATATTCAGTATCAAGAAAAGGATTTTTCTAATATTCTAATCTTTGCCAATTTATGTTGATTGTGTAATTGTTTTCACGTTGTTTATTTTCATTGTAAGATTGAAACATATTAGCAGAAAGATTTCGGTATTAACTATATACCAAAACTAATTTAATATGTTTCAATTTGGTAAATTTTGTCGGGAAATACGTTCAAGGAAAATAATGTTCAAAACTTTCCTAGAAAAAATTATTCAATCTATTTAAACTTTGTGTTTTTAAACTTTACACTTTTGTTTGCAATAAAAAGTGGTTATAAACCATTGATATCGTTACAAGAATTTTATTTGTCATGCAAGTTTTATATAATTAAAAACAACTAAATTATTATTTTCGTTGGTTTTTTTTTTGTTTCCACACGATTCATAAATGTAATTAATTCAGAAAAAAATTCAAGTTATCTTTGCAACAATAATATTTTTTGTTTGTAATATACAATTTCACATCAGAAATACGATAGATGAATTCCCTAATAAATTAAATCATTCCCTAAATAAAAATAATAACATATAAATTAAAACTGCTTTAACAACAATATTTTATTTTTTATTTTATGTTAAAGAATAATAACTAATATTCCTTTATGGAAATGTTTATTAAATTTTGTTGGGAATACTTTTTTTCACAATATGTTTTAATCTGTAAGTTCTGTAAAATTGTTTGGAATCTTGAAATTCTATTTAGAAAAAGGAATATGAAATGACATTTTTAATAGATGAACATTAAATGTATTTAATAGCGAGTTTTAAAGAATTGACCTTAAAATGTATTTGAAGGTAAAAATTACTATTTACGCGTAGTAGAAGAATGATTTTATTTAAAAATAGTCTAGAGTTTTTAAAATATATTAATAAATTGTTAAAATGAAATAGCTTCCCTTCTCGCAACAATGTTATACTGATGCATGGCACGAGCAACCGACCAATGAACTTGATTTGTAAGTATTCAATTTTTGATGAGATTGGAATGAATTTTATCCAAATAAAAGCATTTAAATGAGAAGCATAAGTGATTAAATTTGAAACTCGAATACAAAATTATTTGCATGCATTTGAATTATATTTAAATAATGGAAAGAGGAAATTAATTAAAAATTTAAATTTTAAAAGCATTAATTTTCATTTAATATCCTATTTGGTATGAAAATGTATTACCTTTATTTAAAAGAAAATAACTTAAGGAATTAAATAGAACTATCTGAATTTTATTTATTTTTGGTTGTGTCTCAATTAAAAAGAAATTTTAGTTTTTAAATTAAGGCAATTAGTTTTCAAGTTCAGAGTGAGACGTACATATAACCGTTTTGAACAATATTATGAGGATCTTTCTTTATAATGAGTATATTTCACGAACGAAGCACCAACCCTCCTCCACAGCGAGGAAAAATCAGTTGTCAAAATCGTATCGTCATCAGTTGTGGAAAATTCCCCTTGCGAACTAAACAAAAATCCTAGGGAAAAAATGGGGAAAAAACTAGGTAAGAGTCCAACTAGATAAAAGGTTTAATCTTTTATTTGTAATTCCAGATGTTATTATTCAACCGTGAAATAGACTAGGGTGACAGGTTACTTAAGGTGATCTACAGTTCCATTGGTCTATGGAGGAAAACATTATGTCGTAAATCTCCCGTGGGAATTTTTGAATACCCTGCAAAGCTCACAATTCAAAAGCCGTAATTTTTTTTCTCAAAACAATTTCAAAATGTGCAAAAAATTGGGAAAGGGGTAGATTTCGTTAGGGTAGGTTACAAAAGAGGAAAGGGTGCTAATTCAATGGAAGGAGATTTCAAAAAGCGTTGTCTAGATTTTTTTATATCTATATGAATCGATTACAGATTTACAAGTATGCTACAGAATTAAAAAAAGCTCCTCGTGTTCTCACGCTATCGACAATTTTAATTATAAGTAGGAGCTGTATTTAATCCAACCAGAAACTTGAAATGCATGGATTGTGAAGCCCGCCGCAATATGTTTTAGATTATATTAATTTTTTATAGAATTTTTCTATTAATTTTGTTAGAAATTTGATGATTGTTTTATTCTTTCCAGTACATAAAAATAATATTTAAATCCTTTAAAAATATCTTCACTTTTCCTTAACTTTCGAGAATGGTACTGGAACAATGCCAAAAACATCGTAGATACGTTACTTAAAAAAGCCAGTTAGCAATATTTACTGCGTCTTTTTTACCATAAACATAAAATGAGGCTCAACAAATGAGTTTCATGTTCTATATCATTACTTTTACGTTTCTCAAATTAATTTGCAAGAACCGAGAAATCAGCTAATTTTCAAGGACGGCAGTTGAAAAATAAGAAATTTGAAGCAGAATTTATAATATAGGGGTCCTTCTAGTATATTTAATCCTAAGTGTGGTGCGTTTTGAGTAATTACTGAAACGGACCAACTTTGAAAAAGTGACATCGTTTTTAAAAAGTGAAATTGTTAAATACATAATCATTTCGCTTGATAACTATTACATTTCTAAAATTTTTTTTTATTAATTTATTTTTTCTTAATACGAGTTCAATGCATATTCAATTGTTTAATTTTTGTTTATAAGTTTTGTTGGAGTACGTATTATTTTTCATTTGGGATCGCTTTTATAGCTTCGCATTAATTTTTTTATAGTTACCAATTTTCTATGATTTAAAAAATATGTAATGTTAATAAATATATTTGTCGTTTCGCTCAACTCTTTTCACCATTCATTTTGCAGATAAAGTTTGTTTTGATTGAATTTTTTTCACATCCATTTGTATGTACCTTATCTCTGAATCTCAATCGGGGAAATTACATTTTTAAACAATGCTTTATTCAACTGACAGTATAAATTTTGACATAGATGAGCATATTCTAAAATGAAGAACATACTCAGAATGAAGAACATACTAAAGAAGAATTGAGAATATAACCTGAACATGAACGAGACGTAATATCTGCCATACATTTGTGAATGATAGAAAACGTTAAAAATATATTCCCTATTCAGTCATATTTTATAATTGTCTTTTAAATATATGTCGCGACTTTACCATGCCCTGCCCCTATCACGAGTGGGCTTCCTTATTTTTGAAAGCTGAGGTTTCAAAGCACTGTCAGCGTATTCAAACCTTTATTCATGTGCATGCCGATTGCATGCCTTATCTCTGAATGTCAAGTGGGGATATTACATTTTTAAGCAATGATTTATTTAACTTACAGTAGAAACTTTGACCTAGATAAGCATACTCTAAAATGAAGAACATAACATGAACATTAACATGACATGATCATAACATGAAAGAGAAGATAACTTGAACATGAACACAACATGAACATGAAAACATACTCTATATCTTTATTTGCAAACATTTTATGATATATACTTATTTATTTATTTTAGACACTTACTTCTTTTTATAAGACCCTTTCATTGTTCTCACATAAAAACAATGTTTTTTTATTACATTCTTACACTTCTAGAACAGAAAGTTGAATGATATCGTCACATATACAAATTACTTAATTTTGCAGAACTGTTCTAGAGAGTTCTTTTTCTTTTTGTGTTAATTTATGTATCTGAGTAAATGATACAAGTCTGCTTAATATCTAAACGAGAAAATCATTTTTCTTTCAACAACAAAAATTATTTGTAAAATGAAGACTAAATCAAATTATGGAAGTAATGAATATCATCTTATTTAAATCTCGTTTTCAACTGAATTCCTGCGCCATCAGCTATGGGTCTTAATATATACATTCTTGAGAAAGTGTGAGAAAAAAAAATCAAAGAACAATTATAACTCAGGGGTTTAAGTTCTAAAGTACTTATAAAATGTATATAATTTCTAAAATGTAGATGACTTATTTATTTTTCTGAATAAGAAATAGACATTAAAAATGAAACATGAATTCGTTGTTCAAATATATTTTCTCTTTGAAATATATTAGATTAGAATTTTCATTTTCTCAATATGATCTACTTAAAGAAACTAAGAATAGTAGAAAGTAGTTTGTAGAAATCTACTTACACAAAGATAAACTCATAATGTGTGTAATGTCTAATAGAATTTAGTTCAAAATAAATTTTATGCTATACGCAGTAGTATAAAGGAGATCTTCTTTCATTCTAAATTCGTCAATTTCTGGTTCAACACTATGTTGTTGCTTACATATGGTGAAGCTTTGACCCGAATCGTTTACCGTTAGAAAAATTGACATTAACAGAAAATAATTTCTGATTTATTTTTTTTTAATTCAATTTAAATTCAACGCGATTGATCCACCGGCTGTCTGCTACACTGCACTTACATTTTGCCTTCATAATTAAAAATGAGTTTCCATAAGGTAATATACACTGTACAACACATATAACTTTTTAAATGATGGAATGATGATATATTTTGATATTTAATTTTATTTAATTGATTAATTTAATGAATTTTTTATTTATTTGGTATTGAATAGAGATTTTACAATTTATTAACTAATTATAGAAATTGCAATTGGTGATGATTCAAATTATATATATATATAGATATTCAAAATTTGCATTTTGGTATGTATTAAAAATTATATTATTAACTTAGTAAAATAATCCAAATTGCCATATTCTACTTAAAAATTTTAAGATTTCTCTTAAAAAATTGTGTAGCATAAAACAATATAATTTTTTAAGTATATATTCGTCTTCGTATAAAACAGCAATTTTTGAAAAATTATGAAGCAAAATTAAGTTAAAAGTGCACTATTAAATAACAAAATCTATCTCTTAATTAAATAAAAATATTTACATGCTACAATTTATCCCTATAAGTCCTCCTAGAAGCAATGCCATTTCCTTCGCCATTCGTAGGCGAATAGTTTATAGGTATGTAATTTAAACTAGAGTCCCAAAAATGTTCGAGTAAAAAAGACGAAAAGGACACCAGTAATTCATTTCTGAATAGAATTCGCAAATTATTTTAAACCAGCCTAAATAGTTATAAAAAGTTTTCCAGACGAACTGTATTAATTATAAATGTATTTGGACTCGAATGTGAGGGAAATTGAAATTGCTCCATTAAGATAGGACGCCTAATTTCACAAAAATAAAAAGAAGTTTCCTTTAAAGTAAGAAGTGCATTTTAAATTTGTTGGTTTCGTGAACAAATAAGGTTATATAGTTTCATAGACATCGTTCAAACATAAGCATTGTTGAAATTTAATCATCGTTTCCATTTGTCATCGTTTATAAAATATTCTTTCTCGCAGTAGAGTATTCAAAATTAACACTAGAGCTAGACATACATTTTGATATTTATGTACCTGCTTGTTTTGATTTAATATATTTGTGACTTTGAGATTTGGGTAAATGCTTGCCTTGATTATTGATACTTTCATCTATCCTTTTATTTCTACCATTCTATTGATATTTAAAATCGATAATTATTCCAATTTAATAAATCTCTGTTTTTTTTTTTTATTCCCTTTATTTTTGTACTAAAGCGATATATAATGATTTATTATTATTATTCTATTTTAAATTTCAGCAAGACTTTTATCACAAATTTAAAAAATAAATTTTTTATAAAAACCTCTTATAGCGATAAACGAGTTTATAAACTGTTATATAAGCGATTTTTATAAAGAACTTTCTTCGTATCAAATATATAAATGAACTAAAAGAGATGTTCATGTGAGTTGGTAAATTGCAAGAATATTGGGGTAAATAATAAAAAAAAAAAAATTTGAATTTTTACCAGTTTTCAATTAGCATAATTTGGACGCCTCCTGCCGTTGAAAAAGTACATAATTCGAAAAAGACATGTTGGAGAATTATGCTTAATTCGATGCCAATAAAATAAATTAAGGAGACAAAAATTCAGTTTCCTACAGACATAAGAAGCATGTCTTATCAAATTATTACTGTCTTGTAGGTTATTTTGTGTTCAAATTTAATAAGATTAAATTCGATCAATAATGACAACATCCAGAAAGAGTCTCACGGAATACCTACTATACATTTGTGAATTGAAGAAAAAGTTGAAAACATCCTCCAGGCAGCCTTATTTTATAGCCACCTTTTAAATAGATGTCGAGACTTTACCATGCCCGGTCACAATCACACATGGCATTCTTATTTTGCAATACTGTATTTCAAATTTTGTCAGCTTATTCAAACCTTTGTTCACCTACATGATAATTGCATGCCTTGTCTCTCTGAATGTAAATCGGGGAATTTACATTTTTAAACAATGCTTTTTCAACTAACAATTTTTACAAATTTTAGCACAAGTTTTCACCTAGATGAACATACTCTAAAAGGAAGAACATACTCAGAATAAAGAACGTACTAAAGAAGAATGAAGAATATAACATGAGCATGAACAAGACATGAACATGTCCATGACCATGAATATAACATGAACATGAACATGCTTGAACATGAACATGAACATGAAGAACATACTAATGTGAAGAACATACTCTATATTTTCATTTACACACATTTTATCATACGTACTTATTTAATTATTTTAGATACTTACTTTTTTTTATAAAACCCAATTATTGTTTACACATAAAAAACAACTTTTTCCGGTTATATTGATATACTTCTAGAAGGGAAAGTTCTTTTTGCGTTAATTTATGTATCTAAGTGAATGATTCAAGTCTCCTTAATATCTAAATGAGAAAATCATTTTACTTTCAACAACAAAAATTAATTGTAAAATGAAGGCTAAATTAAATTTCGAAAGTAATGAATATTATCTTATTTAAATCTGCTTTTCAATTGGATTCCTGCGCCATCAGCCATGGGTTTTAATATTTACATTCTTGAGTAATTGTGAGGAAAAAAAAAAGAAAAAGTATAACTCAGGGGTTGTTGAAGTTCTAAAGTACTTATAAAATATATATAATTTCTAAAATGTAAAATACTTATTTATTCTTGTGAATAAAAAAAAGTCATTAGAAATGAAACATGAGTTCGTTAATCAAATTTAATTTCTCTTTGAAATATATTAAGTTAGATTTTTTATTTCATTAATATGATCTGCTTAAAGAAATATTTGGTAAAACACAAAGATAAACTCGTAATGTGTATAATATTTAAAAGAATTTATTTCAAAAACATTTTATACTTTATTTAGTAGCAGGAATGGGATCTTTCCTATATTCTAATTTTTGCAAATTTCTGTTGGTTTCGTAATCATTTTCATGTGGTTTATTTTCATCGTAAGATTGAAACACATTAGCAGAAAGATTTCGGCGTTAACTATATACCAAAACTAGTTTAGTAAATTTCAATTTGGTTAATTTTGTCAGGAAATACGATCAAGGAAAAAAAAAGTCCACAACTTTCTTAAAAATAATTATTCAATCTATTAAAACTTTGTGCCTTTAAATTTTTCATAGTTATTTTCTACACAAATTGATTATAAAATAATGATATCCTTACAAGCATTTTATTATTTGTCATACAAATTTTATTTAATTAAATAAACAACTAAACTATTAGTATTTTTGGGGTTTTTTTTTTTTTTCACGGCTTTTAAAAATTTGATTTAGAAAAAAAACAATAGAGTTATCAATGCAATATTTTTTTTTTGGTTGTAGTATACAATTTCACATCAGACATAACAGACATATAACAGAGGAATTCCAAAATAATTTAAATCATTCGATAAATAAAAATATTAACATATAAATTAAAAATGCTTTAACAATAATAATTTTAATTTCAAATTAAAGAATAATAACTAACATTTCTTCATGGAGATGTTTATTATATTCTGTTGTGAACAATTTTCTCACAAAAATAATCACAACATGTTTTAATTTTTATAAGATCTTTAAGAATGTTCGGAATCTTGACATTCTAATCAGAAACAGAAATCTGAAATGGCAATTTGTAAAGCCAAACATTAAATTTATTTAATAGCTAGTTTTAGGAATTGATCTTAAAATGTATTTGAAGTTAAAATTACGCACTGTTTATGCGTAATAATAGAACTGTTTATTTAAAAATTGCCTCGATGTTTTTTAAATATAAAATTAAATATCTTCCTTCTCGTATTGGTGTTTTATTAATGCATGACACGAACAACTGAAAATTGGCCATAAGAAAATGATTTGTAATGGTTCAATGTATGATGAGATTTAAGTGAATCTTTTATCAAAATAAGTTGAGAGGCATAGTTGATTTAACTTGAAACTCAACCACTGATCTGAAACCCAAATATATGTAAATAATTTTATATTACATGTAAATAAGCAAAAGGTAAGATTTAATAAAAAATCAAATTTTAAAAACATTAATTTTTATTTAATATCATATTCGAGTATGAAAATTTATTGTCTTTATTTAAAAGAAAATAATTTAAGGAATTAAACAGAAATATCTGAATTTTACTTAATGCTTTTTTTTTGTTTTTTGCATCAGTTAAAAAGAAATTTCACTTTTGAGGTTAATGTAATGTAGTAAGTTCAGAGTGACACTTACATATAGCAGTTTTGAAACATTATTATAAGAATCCTTCTTTAGGTGTATGTTTCGCTTCAGAAGTTGAATGAACCACCCACCCCTTCCATGGTGAGGAAACATCAGTTATCAAAAACGTATCATCATCAATTGCAAAAAATTTCCCCTTCCATCTAAACAAAACTCCCTAGTAGATAAATAAATTTAATCGTTTATTTGTAATTCCAGATGTCATTATTCAACCTTGAAATAGAGTAGTGTGACAGGTTACTAAAGGTGAACTGCAGTTCTATTGGTCTACGGGGGTCTATGGTCGTAAATCTTCTGTGGGAATTTTTGAACAACCCTGCAAAGCTCAGAATTCAAAAGCTGTGATCTTTTTTCTCAAAACAATTTGAAAATGTGCAAAAAAAATGGAAGGGTTAGATTTTGAGAGGGTAGGTTACAAAAAGAGAGAAGGGTGCTAATTCAATGGAAGGCATTTGCAAAAAGCTTTGAAAGTGTTGCCTAGATTTTTTTATATCTATATGAATCTACTACAATTTTACAAATAGATTACATAATTAAAATGTCCCTCGTCTTCTCACGATATCGAGAATTTTAATTATTAGCAGGAGCCTTATTTAACTCGAGCAGTAACATGAAAATGCATGGATTATGTAGCAAGCCATACTTCGATATTTGGTCTGGATTACAAACTTTTTAAGAATTTAATTATTAATTTTGTTCGCAATTTTTTGGGAGTTTTTTTCCTCCCTTTAGTACATAAAAACGTTCTTTATTTTTCTTGAACATTCGAGAGTGGAACTGGAATAATGACAAAAACATTGTAGATATGTTACTTAAAAAACTTGTTAGCAGTATTTACTGTGTATGATAAGAAAGACACAGTAAATACTTCTAGCCAGTTCTTTAAGCAATATTTACTAGTTGAGGCTGTCCAAATGAGCTGAGCAACACAAGATGAGGCTGTTCAAATGAGTTTCATATTCTATAAAGTTGCTTTCCAGATTATCATATTTAATTTGCGAAAACCAAGAAAGGAGCTACATTTCAAGAATAGCCATTGAAAAAGTAAAATATATGAAGCAGGATTTATAATATAGGAGTCCTTGTATAGCTAATCCGAAGTGTGGTGTATTTTCAGTAATTATTGAAATGAACCAATTTTTTAAAAAGTGATATAATTTTTAAAAGTGAAATTAATAAATATATTATCATAAATGCTGTTAAATACATTATTAAAAGACTGTTAAATACATTATAATAAACATTGTTAAGTAAATTATTATAAAGACTGTTAAATGCATTATCATAAAGACTTTTAAATACATTATTATAAACACTGTTAAAGAAATTATTATGAAAACTGTTAAATATATTATCATAAAGATTGTTAAATACATTATGATAAAGACTTTTAATACATTATTATAAACACTGTTAAAGAAATTTGTTATGAAAACTTTTAAATATATTATCATAAAGATTGTTAAATACATTATGATAAAGATTGTAAAATACATTATAATAAACATTGTTAAAGAAATTATTATAAAGACTGTTAAATGTATTATCATAAAGATTGTTTAATACATTATGATAAAGACTGTTAAATACATTATAATAAACACTGTTAAAGAAATTATTATGAAAAATTGTTAAATGTTTTATCAGAAAGATTGTTAAATACATTATGATAAAGACTTTTAAATACATTATTATGAACACTGTTAAAGAAATTATTATGAAAACTTTTAAATATATTATCATAAAGATTGTTAGATACACTATGATAAAGATTGTAAAATACATTATAATAAACACTGTTAAAGAAATTATTATAAAGACTGTTAAATACATTACAATGAACACTGTTAAAGAAATTATTATAAAGACTGTTGAATATATTATAATAAAGATTGTTAAATGCCTTATGATAAAGACTGTTAAATACATTCACTGTTAAACAAATTACTATTATAAATGTTAGATGCATTTCATAAAAAGCTGTTAAATACTTAATCATTCCTCTTGATAACTATTACAATATTAGAATTAGTTTTTATTTATTTTTTTCTTTATGACGAGTTCAATGCGGTTTTTATTGCTTAATTTTTTTTGTGAAAGTAGTTTTTTTTCTCGCAGTCTTTTTCACAGCTCTGCATTATTTATCAATTCGAACAGTACAATTTTTTTATTGAAAGCTAGGTAGAATTAAATAATTTAATAAAAGTTATCTTATTTTTGTTTTTAAGTTTTACATATTAAAAATTCCCATGCGCAGTTCTATGTGCATTTTTAATATAAAATAAATGAACGAGAAATATTTCAAGTCAAATGTACATGCTAATGCGTGACAGTTAAATCCCTATTCACTGCGAAGTCAATTTTCTATTCACTGCACAAAATCCAGAATAAAGGCTTTGTCTTCTTTCTTTTGTACTTTAACCTCATAAAACCAAAAAAACGGTGGTATATTCTCCCCTCCATCTCCCATTGCACCCTTCCAAATCGTTTTACATAAGTCACTCGAATGGGTGCTAGAAGGGGAGGATTTTAGCCGACAAGCGCTTTATCCCCATTTACTGATGCTGAAATTCGTTGTAGTGCAAATTTATTGAAATTAGATTGCGATTGACATGGTTGCTCAGGTAATCTAGATGATGGTTCACGATGAGGAATCGAAACCGCATTGTAACATGGCTTCTACATTTTTTCATTAATAAAAGAAAGAACGCCAGTATTTGTATGCGGAATTCAAACATTTTATTTACATCACAGTTGGGGGAAATGTACCAACCTGGTACAGATGAGCACAGATCGATTTAGATAAAGGGATTATGGCTTTTCAATACTGAGCATTGCAGGGGTTATTTCAATATTCTCACAAAAAGCCAACAACAATGGATGGGACAGCGATTTTTCGCAATTGATGCTGATCCAATTTCTGTGAATTTTGAATTCTTCATTTAAGGTTTCTTTTTGAAATGTAAGGAAATCCCTAAAATAAAATCAAAAATACTTTCGGAAAACAGTTAATTCAAATTGAGAAGAATTGAATTCAAAAAGCAACTGACAACATGATAAATAATTCATGGATTTCAAATTGTACCATAAAATTATTCGCGTCAACATGTTGTTCAAATACTCCTCTTTTATGTGCTAGAAAGAAATACATTTGTGTTTCTGTATATGTGTTAGTTTGTATTTCTTAAAAGCTATATAAATGAACTGTTTTATTATGTCAATTTTTTTTTTTGTTGTTTGTTGTATGAGTAAATATCCTCGGCAAAACTATTATTTTATCAAATGAATAAATGAATTCAATAAATTTGTATCTTATCAATAAGTTTCAAAACATTTTAATGCAAAATGTGACTGCTTTTGTCAACATTCACTTAACATCAATAGTGAAACAATTTTTATGAATAATTTAGATTCTAAACTAATTAATTTTACTGATCATCACTTGAAAATTAAATTTTTATGTTAAATTTACAGTCATTAAATCCACATAAGTTGTATCTTTTCCATTACAAAAATGCGCAAATATTATAATGAGTTATTCGCAAATTAAATAAAACCTGTAAATTTCGATTAAACATTACCAACAAAACGTAAATAACTTACTTATTAAAATGTTCAAAATTCTAGTTAAACATTCTCATTAAAAGTTTTTTTATTGAATTAATGCTTGATTTCAAGTCCTCGTATTATTTTCATATTAAGATTATTTATATTTATTATTATTATTATTTTCTTATTATTATTTCTTATTATTATTTTCATATTGAGTATATGTTTTTTATTTCGTCTGATTTTGAACAATTTTGGTACGATAAAATTTCAGAAATATATAAGGTAGAATTTTTTGAATATAACATTTACAAAAGAAATACAAAAGGAAATTAAATTGCACATTTTTTTTCCTTTCATAATAACTTAAGTAAAATATAATTTAATTTTTAAAATAATTTTATAACTTTTTTAATAATTTGATTTAAACTGAATAATATGGAATGATACTGATTAAACCCGAATAATACGGGGTCAAATCTGTGTGCCGCTATAGATTATGAAACAAGAAATTCATTTGCATGATTTTTATAATATAAGATCTGCATTTAAATCTTAAAATAAAAATGCAACATTTTATTTGTTATTCATTGAAGGAATGAAATGATGGTTGATATGGAGGATCATAAATAACCTATGCATAAAGAAATTAAAGAATTATTTTCATTGATATGTTCTATTAATGCCAGAAGTGTTTTCAATGCCATATTTTTTAAACATCCAATGAAGAATCACAGAATACTAAAGCACTAGAAGAATTATTACTACAATAATACTTTATATTGAATACTAGAATTACCATAAGATCATTTCAATTGCAATTTGTGTCAAATTTATAAGAATCCATTGCATATTTCAGAAGATTGCTTGGCGAGTTTGTCAAAACTTTAAAACAAAGTTTATAATATTAAAAAAAAAAAAAGAACTCTCCATTGTCAATTGGATTAACTTCCTTTCTTAGTTAATTAGGGTAATAAAAAAGCTCTTAATTAGGATAAATAAAAAAATCTCTTTTCATCACCTTTATCAATTTATTTCGCACAGAAAAGTCGTAAAATAATAATTAAAAATGGAAGTCCCACAAACATTTTACAAAAAAAAAAATGGCTGAATAAAATAAAATGAGAGCAATAAAATATTTTCCAATTCAATTAAGACTCAGGGTAAAGTAAGGAAGGGTTTAAATTACCCCTTTGATCCCAAACCTAACATGACAAAAAATTTTACCCCTTTTTAATTAACTTCTTGCAAACTGACTTTTTTTGCTGACAAGAAAATATGTTTTCTGGTTAGGTGAACACATTAACTTGGAAATGCTTTGTTTAGAAAACAAATTATTTTTAAATATTCAGAACATTGAATTATTTTTTTAATTCAAACAAGCTATTTAGTCATGTGCTGCTTTTTTATTAACAAAAAATGTTTTAATTAAAAATAATGCCAAGATGCTGGAGCAATTAACGCATAATTAACACGTAATTAAAATCTTCTTCCTTTTTAAGCGAGCTCTGGTTTTTTTCTGTTGTTGTTGTGGGAAGTTTTAATGATAAAAAGCTTAAAAAGCAAATGATATACCATAAAAAGGCAGTTCATTATATTTCATTCTATTATCCTATAATTAATTTCCTATTGTCTATATTCTATAGTAGTGGTCAGATTTTATGTTCTTCTGAAAAAAAAATATTTTTAAATATTCTGAACATTGAATTATTTTTTTAAAATTAAATCAAGCTATTTAGTCATCTGCTGCTTTTTTATTAACAAAAAAGTGTTTTAATTAAAAATAATACCAAGATGTTGGAGCAATTAACTCTTAATTAACACGTAATTAAAATCTTTTATTTAAGTGAGTTCTGGTTTTTTTTGTGTTTGTTGTTGTGTGAAGTTTTAATGTTAGAAAACTTAATAGATATGCCATAGAAAATAGCAGTTCATTATATTCCATTCTATTATCCTATAATTAATCTTCTATTGTCTATATCCCATAATAGGGATCAGATTTTTTGCGGGTTAAAAAGTTCAATCATTCTAATTTTTCTGCAAAATAAACTGTGAAAATTTTAATAACTCCATTATTTTTGCAGAATAATTGGTATTTCACGTTTTAATCACAGAAAGAAACGCTTTTTAAAAGCTATATTTCATGGATTTTTTTTTTTTTACATGCTGTCATTTTCCCATTTTAAACCTTGTTGTATGGTTAAGCAGACATGTAAAATCACATTTGATATGGTTAAGCGGGCATATAAAATCTGATTTGACAAAAATTAAAATCACTCTGACAAAGGTATACCGAAATTTCCTTACAATTGTTGTATACCATTAGGACAACTCATTGGCAGAGCTGTATAGCCGCCGGCTTGGATAAAACCGCCGGCTTGGATAAAATTAAGCAAGAGGTTTAAAGCACCGTACATATAGTAGATTGTTGCAATTTTCTATCGACAGAGGTGGAGTAGATAGCGATTTTATACAGCGATTTTATACAGCGCTTTTATAAGAATATTTTTCCATAAATTTTGAATTTAATAAATATTTCTGTCCAACTAGATAGTTCCTTGTTAATGTGTATAAGGTATTTTAATAAGTTAGAGTAAGCATGAAAAACAAGTAATAGAAAGAAAAAAAAAATTTAAGATAATTCCTACTTTTTTTCACTATATTGCAGAAAGTCCTTTATAAATAATTTTCATTCATTTTTTTAAGTTTATCTGGCGCCATTTATTGGTAGATATATGCAACTTAAATCTAAAAAAAACTAAAATTCATTCATAATGAATGAATTAATACGTGAAAAAACTGTATTAACATCGAGTGTCATCCACTACAAGTTCAAAAAAAATGTATTTCAATTTGAGTGGATGAATAAAAAATATTTTATTAACGATTGCAAATTTGAACAAGATATATATAGGGAGATTATGAGCTAATAGAAGGAATTGAAATAATGTAGGAAGTATCTTTTATATGCAACGCACCTTATATATTTTTAGATTAAAATTCATCGGTATTTTACAGCACTTATTCTATAGTTCTCATTTTCTAAATAAATTGTTTTTAGATGTTTGATTGATGAGAAAATGTAATAAAAGTAAATAATTTAAACAAGATCCACCTATATCGATATACTTGACAGACGTATACTTACATAAGCTATATTAGAATCTGTACTGTAAGTACGAAAATGAAGGAACGGAAATAATTCTATTCTATGAAATTAGTTATAATTTCTTGAATATCTTTTAAATTTCATGAATAACTGGATGCTATTAGCATAGCTGACTAAGTATTTAAATTGTCAGATCCATTAGGCAATTTTTTCAAAATTTTCTCATAAAGTAATATCAAAAAATATTTTTCACTTATTTGAAATTTTAACAGTATTATTTCAGCATCAGTTATTTGATATTCTATTAACTTTTATAGTGTATGATTTTATTAAATTAAAATAAAACTGCATTAAGTTTAAAATCCATGCTCATTTCAAAAAGTACTTTAAATAAACCTCTAAGTGCAGCTGTAATTAATTAAAAGGATTTGAAAACTTCTAAGACAGTTAATAAATGGATAAATTAACTTTCTAATAAAAACACAATTTTGTAAATACAATTAGATACTTATTTATTAGAATACTTACTTTATGGAAGTTCTGCAAGAATACTCACAGAACTTCACAACGCCTCACTTAATTGCCCAATGAAATAATATTATTAATAAAAAGTCTGATAATTACTTTATTAAGATTCTATCAATTAATATTCGATTAATATTCTACCAATTATTTTAGATTGAATAAAAACAGCGAACTTGATAAAGCAGATATGAAAGACAAATGTGATTATTACTCTTAATTCAATATCGGTACTTTTTTTAAGATTAACTGTACTTCGAACAAATGGTGTAATTCAATTTATCCTCTGTCGCCAACAGCTAAAATGAGAAATTTTGTAGCTAGTTAACTGTTCAAGAATATTGTCGCGCTCGGCTCTGAAAAATAAAAAGCTAAAATTCAAAGCAAATTTTCAATTTGAAATGCCCTGGGCTTATGAAATTTTTTTCTTCTTCTTTTTTTAGGTTTCTGGCACTGTCCTTGTCATCTGTGTGAAATTCGATGTCAAAATATTCTGTTTAAATTACGGTTGGCTTTGTAAGATGCTAGAACGGATTCCGGTGATATTTGAAATGTCTGAATTAACTAAGCAAAGAACTTGCATTAAATTGTGTTTGCGGAAACGTATGGAATGTTGCAGAAGGCTGTCGGTGAGCATTCCTATATCGGAAATAAATGTTTACAAGTGGTATAAACAGTTCAATAGAGGCAGAGAACGCGTTGAAGATGAAGAGCCCTCTGGCCGACCATCAACCTCAACCGATGAAGCTCACTTCCAAAAAATTAAAGATTTGGTTCTTGTCGTTCAAACCGTCGATTTAGAATTAGAGACCTTGCTGATGATGTTGGAATTTCAAAAGGATCGGTCAATTCCATTATGGGCCTCAATCGCGTCAAATTTCGATTGGTACCGAAAACACTGAATGCGCCAGCTCGCACTGCATTTATGCTTCATAAGTGTTTCGCCAAAAATGAAACCTATATCGTTCCACAACCACCGTATTCACACCATGCGACTTCTGGCTCTTCCCTAAACACAAAAGAGGACTCCTGGGACTTGAATTGCCATGTGCTGTGAAGGCCATCTCTGCCGATGACTTTTTAGCATGCATTGAGGATTGGGAAAAAAGTTGGCAAAATTCCTTTGAAGGCGATGAATTAAATTTGGAAGAATAAATTAAAGAGTTTTTTGAAAAAAATAAATAATTAGTCTTACTTTTTGGGCACAGTAATACAGCTAAAGAATCAAAATCTGGCTGAAATTTCGATTGAAATTTCCAGGCAATAATATCTCTCTTTCTTTGAAAACAAATGATAGCTTACGATACAATATTTCAGAAAGTAATTAATTTCTTTTTTTTTAAAGATTTATTGAATAAAAATATTTCTTTTTTTATAAAAACACCATGGCTCATTTTGCTGGTCATTTTTTTTTATGTTTAA
Organism: Caerostris darwini; assembly: GCA_021605075.1. NCBI lineage: Eukaryota > Metazoa > Arthropoda > Arachnida > Araneae > Araneidae > Caerostris > Caerostris darwini. Next base: position 75,529 of record BPLQ01013132.1, read on the forward strand.
AGGCATATATATGATTTTCTCTAGATCACATAAAGGAAATGTAATGCTCATTTGTTTTTATGTTAAATTTCTGTTAAAGCCTACTAAATAGTATCTGAAGTTATATCAGTATCTGGAATTACATCTGGCTTACCCTTAAAAGGACTATGAATTCAAATAAATAAAATTGCTTAATACTGAAACAATCATTAACATCATTTAACTTAATATAAACTACAAAGAAAAAATTGAATTGGTTTTTTAAAATGTTTTTTTTATAGGAAAAATAAATGAAGAATTAAAAGATATAAAACTAGAATTTAAAGAAAATTAAACTTCATATTTTTGTAGGGAAGAATCCTTTTTGTAGAATAAAATTCCAGTAAATACACAGTAAATAACAAGTGCGCTGAAAGAATCATAGGCTGACACATAGATGGCGCAACTAGTATGGAATTCATATGATTTTTAGTTAGCCCTAACCTTCGAAAGACACGTGTATAGATTTGACATCTGTTGCACTATTAGTATGTGAGTTATAGCATTTTTAGTGAAGCAACTTTTGTTAATTTGAAAGAATGGATAAAAATTAATTTCGTCTGTTAATAAAGCATTGCTTTTTGCAAAAAAAAATACTATTCAAGCCAAGGCTTGGCTTGATAAACATTAGTCGGACTTTGCACCAGGAAAATTAACCGTAGAGAAGTGGTTTGCTAAATTTAAACAAAGCGAAATGAGCACCGAGGACGATGCACGCAGTGGACGCCCCAAAGAGGCTGTTACCGACGAAAACATCAAAAAGTCCACAAATTAATTTCTGATAACCGAAAAGTGAAGTTGATTGAGTTAGCTGAGACCCTAAAGATATCAAAGGAACGTGTTGGACATATCGCGAATGAATATTTGATATGCGAAAGCTCTGTTCAAAGTGGGTGCCGCGCGAGCTCACAATCGACCCAAAACAACAACGAATTGATGATTCTAAGCAGTGTTAGGAGCTGTTCAATCGTAATAAACCCGAATTTTTGCGTCGATATGTGACAATGGATGAAACATGGCTCCATCATTTCACACCGGAATCCAATCGATAGTCAGCCGAGTGGACTGCACGTGATGAAGACTAAAAATGTTATAACTTCACTAAAAATGCTATAACTCACATACTAATAGTACAACAGCTGCCAAATTTATACACGTGTCTTTTGAAGGTCAGGGCTAACTAAAAATTATATGGATTTAATTCTAGTAGCGCTATCTATGTACCAGCGTAGGAACTTTTCAGCCCACTATTATATAAATCTTCAATTAAAACTTAGCTTTTAGTTCTTTCAGAGAGCCTGGTCTGCGTAGAATGTTCAGTGTTTTTATCCTTAATATATCTACGCGACTTTGTAAAATTAGGCAGGTATTCTAAATGAATTTATGGCAAAAACTAATGCCTTTAAAAATCGTGTAAAAATTGTGATATTGATAATAAAATATTCATCTGCCTACCACTGTCATTATTCGCCTAGAAACTGAGATTTGTCTTTTGCATGTGTGTAAAATTAAAATCGTTAATTAATTTTTATATATTGGTAGTTTATATAATTTATTCAATTTTACATTTTGTATTAGATTTGTTTTTATAAAGGCTTTATTTCTAAGATAATAGGCCAGTTAAATAAGTTATTTACAAGAAAATTAAAACAATTTGGAAGAGTTCTACTAACCTAATGAAACAGTTTCAAAAATTGGCTGTATTAAGTTTATTAATTTTTTTCTTTAGTGACATTTTATTCATCAAATTATCTGTCCCAATAACAAGTTAAATCTTAATAATAACATTAATTTCAAACCCGTATTTATTAGAACCCATATTATTATTATGTTATTCAAGTAAAAGGATATTTTCAATATTCCTATACTTTTATTTAAAAAACATTAAAGATTTGATTTATTTATTTCAGAGAATCGGAACTTGTAGCAATGCTGCAAAAATGAGTTCTACTGGACTATTAAAACTGTTGTAAAAATTGGCGGCATTTAGTTTATTATAATTTTTTTTTCTTAATGTCATTTTCTTCAGGAAATTATCTATCTCAATGACAAATGAAATCCTAATAAAAATTTTAAATTCATATTTCTTGGAACAGACGAAATGTGCTGTAATGCCTGATGTTATTCAAGCAAACGGCTTATTTTACTTACTTATTTTCAATATTCCTATACTTTTATTTAAAAAACATTAAAGATTAGATGGATTTATTTGAGTGAATCGAAACTTGTTGCAATGCGGCGAAAATGAGTTCCACAGGACAATTAAAACTGTTGAAAAAGTTGGAGGCATTTGATTTATTATCGTTTTTTTCTTAGTGAAATTTTCTTTAGGAAATTATCAATCGTAATAACAACTTAAATTTTAATAATTTTAAACCCATATTTCATAGAGCAAACGAAATGTCTTGTAATGCTTGATGTTGTTCAAGCAAAAGGACGATATTTTCAATATTCCAATACTTTTATTAAAAAACATTGAAGATTTGATTTATTTATTTCAGAGAATCGGAATTTGTAGCAATGCTGCGAAAATGAGTTCTACTGAACTATTAAAACTGTTGCACAAATTGGAGGTATTTAGTTTATTATCATTTTATTCTCTGACATTTTATTCAGGAAATTATCCGTGTCGATAACAAGTAAAATGTTAATAATAATTTTAAACCCGTATTTATTAGAACAAACGAATTGTATTGTAATGTTTGATGTTATTCAAGTAAAATTATCGTATCTTTAATATTTTATGATTTTATTAAAAAAACATTAAAGATTTTATTTATTTATTTCATACAATGGAAACATCTTGCAAAGCAGCGAAAATGATTTATAATGGACTATTGAAACAGTTGCAAAAATTGGCGATATTAAATTTACTATCAGTTTTTTTTCTTAGGGTGGCTTTATTTAGAAAATTGTCTATTTCAATAACAAGTTAAATCTTAATAATAATTTTAAACCCGTACTTCTTAGAACAAACGAAATGTCCTATAATGTTTGATGTTATTCAAGCAAAATGATCGTATCTTTAATATTCCTATATTTACATTGAAAGAACATCAAAGACTTATTTATTTATTCCAGAAAATCGGAACTTGTTGCAATGCTGCGAAAATGAGTTCTACAGGACTATTAAAACTGTTGCAAAAATTGGTTTATTTAGTTTATTATCAAGTTAAATCACAATAATAATTTTAAACCCGTACTTCTTAGAACAAAAGAAATGTGCTGCAATGATTGATGTTATTAAAGCAAACGGAACATATTTTCAACATTCCTATACTTTTATTAAAAGAACTTCAAAGATTTGAGAGAAAAGTAACTTGCTGCAATGCTGCGAAAATGTAAATTCCCCCCTCTAGGTCCATTAGACGAGTAATCAATCAATTTCGAAAGTGGAGTGACGAAAAGGGTTTGCCGAAGTTAAAAGAGCGCGGGATGATTCATCATTGGGATGACTCAACTTTGCCAAGAGAAAAGTGAAACATTAGAAGGATAACCAGGATATATAAGAGTGAGGAATCTAAGGATAAAAAAAATCAACCCAACGTGGGGCAGCCATATTTAAGTAATGAAAGACCTATTTTATTAATCCTGGCGGTGGTATGGATGATTGTGAGTGGTTAGGAATCCACGTTGAACAGTAGGTCTCGATCTAATTAACCCAAAGTGTGCACAAAATGACCGTAGTTCGACAAACCAAACGAAATGAATCCTCTTTTATTAAAGAAAATACCTTTTTTATTACGCCATATTCATAAATTCTCTTCTAATTCTTAATAAACAACTTCAAAATTATTGAAAAGTTAATTAGTATCATTTAATTGTTTAGTGAGATAGAAATTCCTTAATACAGTGAAATATTAGGTAGATATCTGGAAATGATAGATATAAATAATCGCTGGAGAAAAAAATCAAGGCAACTTAATGGGATGGGCATTATATACATCTATTAATTCTGTAAAATATGTAACAAATATTGCATAAAAACTTTAAGATCATTGTTATGATTCATCAGGCAACGCTTATAATGTTTTAGGGAGCTCTTATAATGTTGATTGAAATTGCATTTAAAAAGTCTTATATTATGACTTTGATAAACAGATGTTTGCATTAAATTTCTGTTTTTAACAAAATATCAAAACAATTCGCATATAAATTTTTCCAAGAATCAACAAAAATAAAGGGAAAAAATTAAAGAAAGAAAACCTATAATAAGTGAAAATGAACAATTTGAAAGTTCAGCTTTATAAATCAATGATAAGAAAGAATTAAATATAGTCGAACGCAATAAGAGGCGAATTAGTTTTAAAAATAGTTAAATATATCTTTATTAAAATAAGAAAAGTATCTAAATCCAATGGATTGAGCCAAATCAATAAAACTATATTTCAAATATCAGTCTACTGGGTGAAACGTATGCATAGCAAACAAATTATTGTACTATAATTTTGGTGATATCTAGTTTTATTAACTCAAATACGTTCTGTAACATTTAAGATATATTTTGTAAATTGGCAAACAAGACACCTTAATATTTAAAAAAAAAGAAGATTTTTGGAACCATTTATTTAAATTGAAGTGCGTATATTATTATATTTTATTATTTAATTTATTTGCAGCATCTAACAGAAGAATTAAATTGTGAATGAAAAAATAAATCTTTCCCAGTTGTATTTTATGTTGTAATGGGTAATATATATATATATATATATGTGTGTGTGTGTGTGTGTGTCTGTGTAAAATAAAGAACAATAAGTAACTTTTAATTAACATAATGAGCAAATTACTTAGGCTCTTATTCTATATACTTATGCAGGTACTAAAATATATTTTCAGATATTTTCACTCTTTTACGATTATTTATGATTTATGAGCCTATATTACACAAATATATTATATATTTATTTTTAACATCATAGAGAAGAATTAATCTATATAAGCTATATTCCATGTTGTATAGTGGGTAACATACATAACATGAAATAAAAGAATAATATGTAACTTATTGTTAACATAATTAGCAAAATATTTAAACTCTTATTCTATATATTTATGCCGACACTAAAATATATTTTTTCAGTAGCATCTAAGAAAAGAATTAAACTGCAAATGAAACAATAAATCTCTCACCGTTATATTTCATGTTGTAATGGGTAACATATATATGTGAAATATAAGAATAATAAGTAACTTGTTGGTAACATAATAATCAAATTACTTAGACTCTTTTTCTGTACATTTATGCAGATACAGAAATATATTTTCAGGTATTTTCAATAGAGTTCATCTAATAGAAGAATTAAATTGTAAACGAAACAATAAATCTTTCTACGTTATATTTCATTTGTAACATAAGTGAAACAAAAGAACAATAAGTAACTTGTTGTTAACATAATGAGAAAATTACTCAGACTCTTATTCTATATATTTATACAAACAACGAAATATATATTCTGGTATTTTCAGTAGCAAATGCAAGAGAAGAATTAAACTGTAAATGAAACAATAAATCTCTGTCTGTAATATTCCACGTTGTAGTGGGTAACATACATAACGTGAAATAAAACAACAATAAATAACTTGTTGTAAACATAATTAGCAAAATATTTAAACTCTTATTCTGTACATTTATGCGGATGCTAAAATATATTAAATTCAGATATTTTCCCTCTTCAACATCCCCATGTCAAATTATATTTAATTTTCTAGCAATTAGTCACTGAGCTTTTCCCCAATATGTGCACCAGCATAAGCGTTCGAATTTCATCACCCCTCTCACATCGTCGAAGTTTTACAAATTAAATTTTACACGACTGTAGTAATAAGCAATATTCTCCCCTTCCCGCTTCGTTGTTCCTCTACTGCACGAAAGCCACCTGTAAAAGAGAACGAAAGCGCTCATTCGAACAACCCCTTCCCTTCCTTTGTCACGACCTTCCTGCGAGGTCTAGCGCAGAGATTTGTGCGAAAAATAGCGAACCCTAGCGCTTTACTTCTCGCAGTCCTAATTAAATTGCTAGTGGACGTCCCTGGTTCGCCACTGATTATGACGTAAGCTCTAAAATCCCATTAAAATTCCATCATTAAGCTCTAAAATCCCATTTACTGCTGCTTGCCACATCCGAGATTGAATTTCTTTATTATTTTGCTGCTGGCATCACTCGACCTTATGATTAAAAAAAATGATTTTGTCTAGTATTTTTAATCAAATCTGAAACGAGATATTGCTCTTCTGGTTCGAGGTTTCGAAATTCGTACAAAAAAAGCCTCCTTTTTTTTTTTAAAATGTTGAACAATTTTGCAGTGTATTACAAAAGTAAATGATAAGTGGTGAATTAAATTAAAAATGCGTAAAATAGAAAAAAATTTTGAAGAGATTAATGATTTATTTTAATTACTTATTACTTTGATTTATTTTAATTATTTATTATTTTGATTTATCTTAATAAATGATTTATTTTATTTTATTTTAATAAATGATTTATAGCTCTTACAAGAAAAACCACAAGACAATGGGTGAAATCTAAAAGATTTTGATGCGGGAGTGTAAGCAAAATCAACCTTGTTATAATAAAAAAGTTAGTTCCGCATTTTCTCTTTGAAATCAATGTGTATTATGAGGGTTCCACAAAAGGGAATCAGACTGAACATAATAGAAAAGAAAGTTCTTACCTTTTTTTTATTTGTAAATATATTCTTTCGAGATAGTTAAAAAATGTGAGTACACTCTCTGTATAAAGTCTTTATTTTTTGTATAAGTCTTCATATCTTTTTTGTGTTTTAATAAATGATTTATTTTACTTTTTAAATTATTCCAAAATGAAATTTTGTTAAATGTCGATGGCTAATTTCAAATGAAAAGGAACAAAAAAAAAAAATTACTACCGATTTTGAGAACACGATTTCATTGTAGCTAAAAGTAAAATAAATTAGAAATCCTATAAAGCAAAATTTCCTCTCTGCATTTAGGAATTTATGGGATCTTTCAGCATGCGTTATTGCTGGATCACCAGGATTGAAGCGGAATCATTTTTCCATCAAACTCATATGTGAGAATCATTCATCCTCGTTTATCGCACCATTTTTCTCATCGTAAATTGAGAGTTTGAATGGGAGCTATAATTGGAGCTATTTTCAATATGTGTTAATTTTTTAAAACTTAAAATTTATCGATTTGGTATAGATAATTGATTATAGTGATGAATTACGTATAAGATAGCAAATTTGAAATAGTAAAGTTTATCAATTTCGGCAGAAAAGTTAATTTTGAATAAAACTGTCTTAATTTCTTATTTTTCTATTAATGAATATGAGAAGAGTTAATTGACCATTACGGTTGAGCATTATAATATTTGTTGTATGTGTGCTTTAAATCGACATCAAAATCACTTTAAACACAACATTAAATATTTATATTATGTATTAAATTATATGTACATAGTTATATATTACCCGAATTTTCTCATTGTGTGTTTGTTTGTTTATTGAATACAATATTTGGCCATTATATTATAGTATATGTTCAGCTTGACTAAAGAAATTTAACAATTGCTTTTTTAAAGATATATTAATAAAATGAATATTTTCCTAGAGTAGAAGTGTTTATTTTTATTATGTTATAGATTTTTATTATTATTTTTAAATTTTTCGTTACGAAATTTTTCTATAAAATAAAATTAAAAACTTTATATGGTAACAGGTAAACAAATAACATACTTTGGAAAATATTAAAATCCTTGGTAATTATTTATTTTTCTGTATATGGTAAACCAATTTTAGATAATGAAAGAAAGTGTTTTTAATGTAAATAATTCAATGAATCTTCAATAAATAATTATATATATTATATATATATATATATATATATATATATATATATTCCATTTATTAATAATTCCTTTACATTCATTAATAATATATATATTATTAATGAATAGAAAGATATACTTTAATACATATTTCAATTCCTAAGAAATGAATGTGATTAATGCTAGTGACAGACTAGGTAAAGTATTTCACGAAAAGTTTATTCAATGTAATTAAAGTTTTAAAGGAATTCTTTAGCATTATGAATTAATTCTGAAGCTTATTGAAAGCAATAAAACAAGTACACAAATCTAAAAATTCTATACTACAACTGATAGGCAATCACCATGGTCATAGCTAAGATGTAGGTACCACTTATAATTACTTTGGTTATTAATTTAATTTATACTTTGACACCACTTATAAATTTTATTTTTCAACATGATATTAATTCCCAAAAATTTTTCTTGTACTTGCCTTGCCATTGGAAATAAAAAAAAATAATAATAATTCCCAAAAATGGAAGCAAGTTTAATTTGTGAGATCATGTATATAATTTCCTACAGTAAAAAAGCTCTTTTTATTAGCTTATAACCTTCGAAAGGCTAGAATTGTGGTATTTAAAATATCTACCGTTTTTGGACAATAATACCAATATTTCATCCTTTTTTAAATCAAAAAGTAACTAATGTGTCTGCTTGGAAATCATGATTTTTATATTATGTCCTGCATATTATAACTTAACAAAATAGATTGGCAGATTACCAAATGGAATTTGTACAACAGAAACGGTTTCAGCCTCAAATTTCTTGATCAAATATGAATTTCTTGATGAAATGAATATACAAGCGTTTTATACGGATTTTAAATAAAATTGAAGGATATTTACAGTAAATGTGCTTTCTGAAATTTATGTAAAAATCATCCTAAATTATTGCGTGGATAAATTATAGTAATAAATATCATTTAAACAAAAGTTTCATTATCATAAGGAAATATTTTTCATCCACTAAATATAAGATATGATATTTGAAGAAAGTGCTTCAAGTTTTTAAAGTTTGATTTGATTCATCGTCTTTCTGATTGTCTTTTGTTAAGTTTTAGTGCTTGATATATTCGTTTAAAAAGCATTTTGACAACAAATTCATGTTTCCCAATTAAAAAGACTAAACATAAAGATGATTGATTGTTGACAACTTGAATACTAGCTTTTACTAAAGAAAAACTCTTCTTAATTATAATGCATCATAAAATATTTATTTTAGCACTTAAAAAGTACATTATTTTAAAGTACTTTAAAAGTACTTAAATATTTATTTATAAACACTTTACTTAAAAGTTGTAATCCTCAGAAACAAGGCAGCTTTCAAAACCGTTGATGGAATCAATGCTATAAGGGGGTTAAAATTCATTAAAAATTATGTTTAACTTTTAACAAGTTTAAAAATTATAGCTTTTTTTTAAAATCTTTTTAGAATCATTTTTATACAAAACTTAAGTAGCCTTTTAAAACAATAATCGATAATAACATAAGCAATGTTAGCAGCATTTTATTTTGAACCTGATTATAAATTAACTAAAATAATTTCCGAATAATTAATCTTCTTCACAGTCATGTAAAGCTGATTTAACCTTGAATATAAACAATAGCAATCATGTTTTTTTTTATAATTTTCAGTGAAACGTCAGATGTCTCGATTCGTGGACTTTTTGCTTTTCTTATTCAAACCATAACAACAGCTTTTAATCGAAATTATAAAAATTGAAGTGAAAAACTAGATTTTTAAAAATCAAAATATATATTAATTAATTTGTACACATATTTTAATTATAAATCTTAATATTTAATTTCCTAAGAGCATTCAATAAAACTAATAGGTTTTATTAGGTTGTTTATTTTTCAAAATGAACAATTCTGAAATAAATAACATGCAATCTTGAATGAAAAATAAATGTAAATAATCTAAAATTTAAATAAGAAACAAAATTTATTCTGAACAAAATAATTAATCGAAATAATCCTTTTACATTCAGTATAAATAATAACAAGAAAACAAATCAAAATGTTTTTAAAATATTATTTTGATACATTTTAAATTTTGTTTCACTTAAAATTAATGAAAAGCAGAAACATGAAACATTACGAAGATAATCCATTAAATATATCTATTTGAAGTCATCAACAAATGAATTTAAAAAATTAGAATTAAACGTCAATGGAATAATACCATGCAGTTTCATCAACATTTTCGATTATTTCAGTAAAATGCTTTTTATTTTTAAATCCACAAAAGTCATTAATTTATGTAAAAGGCATCCTAAATTATTGCATAGATAAATTCTAACAATAAATGTAATTTAACCAATATTTTCCGTATCTTAAGGAAATATTTTTCATTCAATCAATGTAAGATATAATGAAAGCATTTAAATTTTTTAATGATTTATTTGATCTATCTTTTTTCTGAATGTTTTTTGTTAAGTTTTAAGGTATCAATTATTAATTTAAAGAGCATTTTTAAATGAAAAAAAATTTCCAAAATAACAAATGGGCTGAAAAGTTCATAGGCTGACACATATATGGCGCTACTAGTATTAAATCCATATAATTTTTATTTAGCCCCAACCTTCAAAAAACATGTGTATAAATTTGACAGCTGTTGCACTATTAGTATGTCAGTTACAGCATTTTTAGAGAAGCAACTTTTGTCAGTTTGAAAAAATGGATAAAAAGGAATTTCGTGTGTTAATAAAGCATTGCTTTTTGGCAAAAAAAATACTATTGAAGCCAAGAACTTTGTACCAGGAAAATCAACCGTAGAGAAGTGGTTTGCTAAATTTAAACGAGGCGAAATGAGCACCGAGGACGATGCACGCAGTGGGCGCCTCAAAGAGACCGTTAACCGACGAAAACATCAAAAAAGTCCACAAATTAATTTCTGATAACCGAAAAGTGAAGTCTATTGAGATAGCTGAGACCCTAAAGATATCAAAGGAACTTGTTGGACATATTGTGAAGGAATATTTGGATATGCGAAAGCTCTGTTCAAATTGGGTGCCGCGCGAGCTCACTATCGACCAAAAACAACAACAAATTGATGATTCTAAGCAGTGTTTGGAGCTGTTCATTCGTTATAAACCCGAATTTTTGAGTCGATATGTGACAATGGATGAAACATGGCTCCATCATTTCACATCGGAATCCAATCGATAGTCAGCCGAGTGGACTGCACGTGATGAACCGACACCAAAGCGTGGAAAGACGCAAAAGTCGGCAGGCAATATATTATTTTGGGATACGCGTGATATAATATTCATTGACTATCTTAAAAAGGAAAAAGCCATGAACAGCGTCTATATATTGGAGCCTCATTTGAAGAAGAAGAAAGTGCTGTTTCATTAAGACAATGCACCGTGTCACAAATCAATGAAAACGATGGCAAAATTGCATGAATAGGGCTTCGAATTGCTTCCGCATCCACCGTATTCTCCAGATCGGGCCCCCAGCGACTTTTCCTGTTCTCAGACTGCAAGAGGATGCTAGCTAGACAGAATCGCCGAGACTGATGAGAGAGTAATCGCTGAGACTGATGCCTATTTTGAGGCTAAAGACAGATCGTACTATAAAAATGGTATCGAAAAATTGTATGACCCTCGTTGTATCGCCCTCGAAGGCAACTATATTGAATAATAAAATCAAATTCTATAAAAAAAAAGAATTTTTCTATGCTAGCCTATGAACGTTTCAGCCTACCTGGTAATGTAGAAACAATTTGATCTGTTCACAGTTGTTATTTACCCTAAAGTAGAAAGCTTTATTTGGTTTAAATTATTTGTTTCAAAATATATATTTTGATTTTTATTTAAATATTAATTATCTTACTGTTTATTGCAGGATGGTTTCATTCAAAATTAATTTCAGATATTTTTAATTAAAAAAAAACCCAGCAAAACTTATTAATTTGATAGAATGCTCCAGTGAGATTAAAAATTAATACGAAATATTTAAGCTTTTAAGATTCATAATTAAAATATCTATACTAATTATTTTATATTACGATTTGAATTTTAAAAAGCTAGTTTTTCACTTCAATTTTTATACTTGCAATTAAAAGTTTTTGATATAGGTGGAATAAGAAAAACGAAAAATTCTCATGTTAAGGCATGTGACATTTCACTAAGATTTTTTTAAAGAGAATATGTTTGCTAATGCTTGTATTAAATTGGTTGAAATTACTATTGTGATTATTAGACTTAATGATAAAGAATATAAATTTATAAGACTTAAATCAGATCTTTTGAATAAAAAAAATTAAAATTTATTCTAAAAAAAATAATTCATTGAAATAATTATTTCTCCTTTAGTATAAATAGCGATACGAAAATAAATCAAAATGCTTTTACAATATTATTTTGAAACCTTCAAAAATATTTAATACAATTAGTACTGAGGTATCTTCTCTGTAAAGGTACATGGTGTAGAGCTACAATTATGTCTATTTCGTAGCTCGATAAAAACCCTTAAAATGCCAATAGTTATAGGCATATAGTTATTACTTATTGTCTTTGTAAGGGAGTGGATTGTGTGAACGAGATTAATTTATGTCCTTAAAAAAATCTTTTTAAGGACATAAACTAATCTCGTTTCGTATAAAAAAAGTATTTTATCTATAGGAGGAGGTGGAGTTTGAGAAAGGAGTTTGCTATGTCCAGAATATATTAAATAATGCAAAATCAGTTAATGACAAAAAAATTTTAATTTTAGTGTACAGTGACATGGAGAAAGGACTTATACGACATGGGGTTTCGTGTCAAACATCCTATTTTTATCCAAAATTTATTAAAGACAAGAATTTTTAATGTTCATATAGGTATTGTTTTACTTTTTTACGTTTACTAAAGTGTCCCACAACGTAATGTCCTAAATATGCTAATAATATACTGCATAAACCCACGGAACATAAAATCCTATTTCTTTAATATTATCATAATCTGCTGACAGTAATGCAATCTATTTTTGATGTAAACAGAAAGAAAATAAATTCCGGATAATAAAATCAAATAGTTTTACTGTCAATTTGGAAAACATACATAATAAAAGGATAAATCTTTTTAAAGCATAATTAGAATGACTTTTACAATTCATATATATAATGTTTGAAGATTGATATATTCAAACATTATATTATGTATAATATTGAAGATATACTCGTTAGATTGATAAGATATACTTGATGAAGGTTGAACTAGCATGCATAAATTTCTGGTGTCGAAGATAAGGTTTCATGGTAGATATTCTATGAGCTTCCTCGCATACCACACGCTAGTGCCGGGCAGCTATCAATAAAAATCTTTACATAAGTCTGTCAATGTCCCCCTGTCATCGCCCATCATAGAAGAGAAATAATATGTAAGATATAATTACACATTAATATTTGTTCATAATTCAAAGGTGAAATAGTTTTGTTACCTTTTATTTAATATTCACAATTTTCTTGATTATAATTATCTCTACAATTTTCTCGCTAAAATAATAATAATAATATGTACTTAGTTTATACTTAAATAAACATGATTTATACTTGTAAACATTACGTAAGTGCAAATTAGACTGAGATGGCCTGATATCAAAAGAAATCTGCAATATGCAAGTTTTAATTAAGTATTTTAAGATAAAATTATACTAGTAAGGGAAATGAAAAAACTGAGTACATATTATCCGTCAACACTCTCATTTCAAACGACCGCATTATCATGATCCCGAACGCTGGTGAGGATGCGGAAAAGGATTTTTCTACCCACATTATTTCGCCTCCCCCTTTTTGCTTCTGAATGAGTACGAATGACGCGGAAAGTTCCATGAAAGGTGGTTGGGGGGTTTTCTGATACCCGAAACGGCAGAAAAACTATCGCCGGTAGCCTCCATGCTGCCTTTGCTTTAAATGGGTAAGCGGGAAAAAAAAAAAAAAAAAAAAAAGCCTCAGCTCGAAAACACTGAGGTTCGAGTTACAGACTGAAAACACAGTTTTGAATGGTTCAGATTACGTCCAGTGGTTATATCCAGATTAAAGGAAAGATGTTATTCTCAATCTATTGACACTGGGCTCTACTCATCTAGAAAAAAAGACCCTTTATTTGCTTAAAATATAGCAAATTTCTTTAGTTTACTAATTGTTGAACAGCAAGATGATATATGTGACATGCGTAATATTTCTGTTAATCCCTATTTCAATACAATTTAACTATTATATTATTATACAATACAATTTAATTTATTAATAATTTAATTACAATTTATTTATATTTCGATATAACATAATTATTATCCCTATTTCAATACAATTTCAACAAACATTCAATAATCATTTGAATTTTTTTAATAACTTTTTTGACTCTAAATCTTTAAATTTTTTAGCAACGTTCATATTCATAAAAAAGGAATAAAACTGTATTAATGTTTTGATAAGACCCTTGAATTTATGGCATCTATGTCTAAATCATTCGATTTGCATCAGAAAACTTTTACACAATTGCGATTATCATTTTGAACTATGATATTAGATGTATACAAAATCCATGTTTAAATAGTGAAAAATTACTAATTAAATGAATATTATTACTTTTAAATAAATCAAGAAAAAAAAGAAAAGAAAAAATCAATACGAAATTATTAATGTTAAGAATAAAAACACTTGCTTTTGCTGTTATAGCTGCTGGAGTTTTTGTAAAATATGCCTAAAGGTTAATACTATTATTCATGATAGAACTATTTCTGAAATATAGTGACAATTCAGCAAAATAAATTCCGTATTTTATCTAGAAATATTATAAATAAACACCTAATAATCATTACAGTAAAATACGATACCTTAAATAACTCGCCTTTTCCGATTTCGTTTTAAATTTATGAAAATATTCAGCTTTCAAACGGAATTATTCAAATTATTACAGATATGTAATAGTATTTAATAATGTAGGAAATATGTAATACTGTAGGAAAATAACAGTAAAGGATTACTGGCGTTTAAAAGATTTGGAATGTGAATTTGCAGTAATTGGCTGATGTTTAGAAGAAGTATATGTAGCAGTATCTGCTAAGAATAGTATCTACTAAGTAGGTCGAAGAAAATTCAAATGATTATATTAGAAGAATTAAGTCATAAGAACCCTTTCTCAAACGAAATTTAGCGGCTTTGTTGTCAATTGGCCAGCGTTCTGACGTGTGGTGGCTTCAGGTTAAATTCTGCTGCAACATGAATGTTTATTAATGGTTCGGAATCCACCTTAAGTTGTATGTCCCGGTCTAATTAGCCCAAAGTGTGCAGAAAATGACCGTAGAGCGACAACCCTAAGCAAATCGAAAGAAATTTAATCAACTGACATTTCACGAAATAGTTAAAGTAAGAAGGAAATATTACTGCTACAACTGAAATTTTAATATTTACTTCAGTTAGTTTCCTTGAACAGAAACATAAATTAAAGGAAGGATAATGCAAAATCTTTTCAAAATATTTCAGTCTTTAAAATAAGAAAATTCAGAGTTAGTTCCATAAAAAAAATTTAAAGAAATTTCCAACTTAGTAATGTCACATTACATGTCTCATCATTTTGTAGTTCCACACAAATTTAATTGACATTAAGTCCATTAAGATTCTATTATCAACAATGTTTTGAATTTAAAAAATTTTAGTTAGGATAACAAAATACCACTATTCTTTATTATACAAAAGATGCTAGATTTTTTTCTCACAAAAGAGAAATACCAAGAAACATTGAAATAAAAGAGAATAAAAATATCGAGTAAATTAATTATTTAGATGAAAAATTGCAGTAATGAATGCAATGATGATGCTTAAAATGAATGAATAAAGTAAAAAAAAGAGTGAAAACAATAAAAATATTTTTGGGTGTTACCATGGAGTAGTCACATCAAATTTAATGATGATATTATACTCATTTATATTTTATATTAATTTGATGCTTTATTTTTCAACATGGATTTATTTTTTCCTAGAAACATTTTGGTAAATTCTGAAACGAACTGTTCCAATTTAGTCACATGATTCTATTTTAACTTTCTGGGTGGGTTGTCTTTACCAATCTTTACAAATCCTTTACTAATTCTTTAAAACTCGGCTGCAAACAAACAATTTTAATTTAACAAATTAAATGAATTAATATAAAGATATTTAGGGTCTGAATGGCCGAGTGGCTAGAGCTCAGGAGCTCGGTACCACAGGTTTCGAGTTCGGATCCTGATGGTGCCTTGGATGTTTGTAGTGGTTCGGAATCCACTTTAAACCGTATGTCCTTGTCTAATAGGATCGTAAAGCATTGTGGGGGTAGTGTTACTAATCTCCAGACATCTCCAATTAATTACATATATAAGTAATTTTTTCGCCTTAAAAAAAGTAAAAGACATGTCCAGAATGGGAAAAAAAACTAGATAATTCATAATATTTTTTTTCGATTAAGTATATTTTGATGTGGGCCTGAATGGCCGAGTGGCTAGAGCTCTGACGCTGATACCACAGGTTTCGGGTTCGAGTCCCAGGGGTGCCATGGATGTCTGTAGTGGTTCGGAATCCACTTTAAACCGTAGGTGCCGGTCTAATAGGATCGTAGAGCGTTGCGGGGGCATTGCTACTCAGCGGCCGTATCTTCAAGTTACACGTGCCCCCTAGGTAATGCAAATTGAGTAACGTCTGTAAAGTGCTTGCCTTAAGGCATCCAAGACCAAACTGTCTAAGTGTTTGCCAGCTGCATTAGAAGAAAAAAAATAGATAAAGATATTTGAAATTGAAATTTAAAAAAAAAAAACTTTCCCAAGCTTTAGAAGAAGGCGTATAAATATTAAATTTGATATCCATGTTAAATATTTTTTTTTACAAACTGTGTATCATATTTCCATTATTGTGATCTTATTTAAAAAAAATTACTAATAATAAAACTGAGACCAATTTCATATATATTACATATAATTTGTTTTCCTTTGTTTGATATTAAATTTTTATTGTTAGTTAAATTATGGTATTTTTATTTTATGTAGTATTTTAAACATCATTCCAAATTACGTTATTTTTGTAGTTTGATAAAATAGGATAATTATAAATTGAATAAAAGTTACAAAATAAATAATATGAAGAAATTTTTAAGTACTTAGATAGTAAAATAGAGTGAATTTTAATAAATTGATAAAATGAAAGCTCCTTTCACTTCTTGAAACTAGCTTGAGTGTTGCCTCTTCATGAAAAATTACAAATTATACTTGAAGAATAACATATTTAAACCAGATTGCTTAATCAATTAAAGTGGAGTTAGAAGAATTCCACGAAGTACAAGTAGAAATATTTCCTAAAGCACAGTGAGTAATGATTTCTTACATATTGAATGTAAGAAGAAAAATAAAGCATTCCTTCATTATATTCGTATTTTTTATTATTTCATTATTATTTTTTATTATTTCATTACATTCGTATTTTTTTCTATTTTTCACTACATTTTTCTTCATTCTCTTCTCAACATAATAGCTTCCTAAGTAGAAATAGTTTCTTTAAATTAAAGAAACTATTTAAAATCCTATTTCTTAACTCACACTCTATTTTGAATTCGTTTAACATTTTAAATGATTGATAAAATGTTGTAAAAGAGATGAAATTCCTTTTGAATTCAACAAAGCCATGAAGTTCATTTAAGCAACTAAAAAAAGGAAAGAATTCTGAACATTTTGAGTCTCGTTTTGCAAAATCTTGAAAATAAAAAAAATTCTAAAAATAATTTTTATTTAATGAAAAACTCAGACCAGTTTAAAAAATATTTAAAGAATTTATGTTATCTTCTGCTCAGTTTACAATGCAAGTATATCACTACCAAAATATTTGCATCAATTGACAATACTATACATCGTATTTTTCTAGTAATTAAAAAAAGAAGATACAATATTAATAAAAATAAACTTTAATATTTAGAGGCATCAGAGAATCTTAATTATAAAAAGTAATTATTTCTAGTAATTTCTAGAATTGTAAAATTTCACAGATTTTATTTTTTCTTCATATTTGCATGTTAATCTTTGAAATATCTGTTATTTCTTTTTTAAGATTATATTAAAATTCAAATAGTGGATTAATTGCAGGAATTAAGCGTGGAAGAAGTGAAAAAAAATTACCGGTTTAGTAAATGGCTGGAATGCGTGGTAAAAACTGGAATCGTGTCTCAGATTCAGTCCAATGCAGACAAAATTCACAATTTAAAATGCATTTTAAAACCATCAATTTGCATTCTTTTGCTCACGTAACCTATAAGCAAGAATCAATATTTGGCACATTATTCACTTTACTATCATAAAACATTATGATTAAATGCCTTTTTATTGTTTGTAAATAAAAAGTTAAAAATTAAAATCAATGTATCATTATTCACGTTACTAAAAGATTATTATTATTTTACTATTATTACTAGTTAATATTTTGGAAGAATGCAACCACCTTTCTCACATGATAACAGAAACTCAAAGAAACTCAGGAAATCAGAATTCAGAAAGGTACTATGTTTTGAACAAATCTTGAAAAATTTTAAGTTCAGTTTTCACAAGCATAGACAGTAGATCAAATAATTATTATTTGAAAAAAATTTAATTTTTATATTTCTATTATATAAAGTATGTCTTAAATAATCTCTTTAAAAAATAAGATATTTTTCTTTAACAAACCTTGTATAACTTTACATTAAATAAATGAATCATTTTAAATTCTTAAGCATTTGTGAATCTTGATCTATTCATGAATATTTGAATCATGAATATTTGAAAAATTTAAACCTATTGGAACTTGAAACATCAAAAAGCCTTTAGACTAGACTTGACAGTAATTTCAAAGGACAAAAATACAATTTTTCTGTTGTTTAAACTATTGCAAAGTTGTCACAAGAATGGATTTGTTTTATCGATTGTTTCAAGATCCAGTAACTTATATTCATATTATCGAAATATATGAGATTACCCTTCTTTACGCCTATTTGATCGCAACTACTCTAAAGAATAATTCGATAATGTTAGAATATGTAAAAATCTCGTTATATTTCACTTTTAAGTTCGAATCTTTCCTATGGCGTAGATCCCTCCCGCCATATATCCCCCTCCCCAACTCAATTACGAAGCACACTTTTAAAATTGTCACTGCCTGCGGATGAATTTAGCATGCTGCACTCCCAAAAGTGGTGGTAAAGGGGCATTCATTGATCGAGAGAATGTATTCCTTCATAGGAAATTTTCATTTATTTAATTTTCAGTCCTTTCACATTTCATAAATTAAATTTTCTGTCTTTAGCAACCTGTAACTCCATTTTACTTCGCCTTTGGATAAAACTTTTATGTTTTATGAAGTATGACGATAAATCAGATTGCCAGAAATAATGTTGTTTCTCTTTTACAAAATATAAAGCAAATGATAATTTTGGGTAAGGGAGAGAAATGATAATTATGTTAAGGGAAGGAAATAATAAGCACAAGATATGATAATTTAGTTAAGAAAAGAATAATAAAAATTTTATAGTTTCCTTTAGACAATTTAATGAAAATAAGCCGGTTTAATATTTATATATAAATTTTCTCAAAATCAGTTATTAGTTAATTATAATAAAAAAAGACCAGTCCAAATGCATTTTAATATTTTTAATTGCATTGTTAATTATTTAAATTATGTTGTTGGCTATGTTTAATTATATTGCTTCCTATGTTTAATTATATTAGTTAAATACATTATATTATTGTTTTAAGGTTCCATTTTTTGTAATGGTGTAAAAATATTTTTTAAATAAATAGCTATCTTGATGTTGGGAGAATTATGGATCCTTTTTAGTAGTTTTAAAGACTAAAAATACTCAAATAACTAAAAACCTGAGCTTAAAATTTAATCAGCAGTTACCTACGTATGTAGTTAAATGTATGACACTTTCTAGATTTTGCAAATAAGCACTCAAAAATTTTTGTTTGGACAATTTCTTTTTTTTTTTTTTTGATTTTTGGACTTTAATAAATACTATTTTTAAAAATTTTTTAATTTAAAATTTTTTATATATTGCTAGCAAAAAAGTTTTAAATTTTAACAAAATAATATTCTTCTAAAATTATTCACGCAAACTGATATTTTTAGACGCAAACTGATATTTATGTATAAATATAAATTTTTAATTAAAAATTTATTAATTTTAGAAAAACAATAAAAATTAGAAAATTGTACTTTTTTATAAGTTTGTGATTCCATTTTTTTTATTTTATTTTTTTTTTATACATAATTTTTTTTCTGTAAACGACAAAAAATTCAATTAAAGCAAATGGAGAAATGAAATTTATTATTATTATTTAGCGAAATGAAATTTAGAATTGAAAATTGGAAAATGAATTTTTTTTAATTTATTATAATTATTATTATTTTACGTCATCTTCCACTAAAAACCTAATAAATGTTTTGAAATATGGTTTTAAATTAAAGTTCTAGATACTTTATATGAAGAGAAAAGATTATGTAAAACATAACAGAATGGAAAGAGGAATTATTTTTTAGTGTTTATAATATTCTATAAAATTTATTTTAAAAATCATTAAGTTACTTTGAAAAGTCACCAATCAATAAAATAAAATGAAAAATAAATGTTGGTCTAAATTTGAGTTCCTTAAAACGGTATAAACTCCTGTGATTGGTCATAGATTTTAATATATTAAAATATATTAATATTAATAATATTTAAATTAATTTTTCAATATATTTAAAATAAATTAATTTTAAATATTACAATATGAAATTATAAGTTATAATAAATTTGAGGTATTTAATAGTTCTGTTTCTATATTATTTATTAAAAATTAATTCGTTTAGTTATATTCCTTGTCAAATAACTAATTGTAAAAATGCTTAATTTTTTAATTTTAGTCTTTTTTTTTGTTTTCTTTAATACACTGTAAAACTTGTTTATTCATAAATTTAAATATTAAAGTTTATTTTAAATTATGTAAAATGCATGCCTTGTCACATAAAATTGTTACTGAAAATGATTTTGTAACTTTAATCATCTTTTTTAGAGAAAGGTTAATCTGTTGAAGACATCACCTTTATGGGTCTGCTTTTTCTCTATGTTAGTAAAATGATAATACTTATTTATTTTAACTAATATCTCCAATTAGTGAGTTCATTACTTGATATTTTTACATTGTTTACTTGAAAAGACATGACAGTTTTTTAAAAAAAAGGGAATTTATTTTAAAAGACATGTTTATTCACAGACAACACAAATTTGAAAATAGTTAAAATAAAAAAAAATTCGAAAAATCGATAAAGGTATAATAACAATAAAAAAACAGCAATTTTAACAATAAACAAAACAACGATTAATTTAAAGCCCAAAATGCTTTCAACCACATTAAGAAAACAGCAAATTTTCCAAATTGACTTCAAAAAATATTTCCATCTGTCGTAGTTTCAAAAAATAAGGTATGTTTTCAATCGGAATTACTAATAAAATGGTTCATTTTAAATAGATTTAAATAATGTTTTAAAATTAAACCACAAATCTCATTTTAAGAAATGGGTTGTCTTTACTGATTTTTTTTATTGTTTACAAGAACGGTAATCACTGAGTGAAAAACATAATTTTCAATTCTTTTCGTTATTTTATTTAAATGTCACTTCAAAAAACTTAGTTTGCAAAGAAGTATTTATACCATTCGAATTTTTTTTTAAATCTGAAGTTATTTTAAAAATTTGAATGCTTTCACCTTTTTTTAATGAAAATAAATACGAATAAAGTAAATACGAAACCGTCGCTTTGAACTAACAGACGGCAAATATTTCGTAGTATTTTGAAAATTCGCATTATTTATTATAAATATAAAAAATGAAAGTAGACAGAAATTTTTACTATCAACAATATTTTGAAAGTAATAGTTAAAGTAAGATTTTGTGAAAATCTTACAGCAACAACAAAATAACGCGAAATACTATTATGTTATAGACCATACAATAAATTACATCGTTGTACATCTAGTGCTTGGTAAGTAGAGAGCGCTCATTCAATGGTTATTGCATGTCTCACATAAATATATATACATAAATAACTATTCTGAAACTATATCCTAGTTATAAAGAATTGAGCATCAATAATATACATATGATATTAATAAGAAAGAATTTTGTTTGTCTGAAACTATATTTAATAAGGTAATCGTTTATATTTGTTCTGTGCTCTCATCGTTTTAGAAGGAACTTTCATACGAAGTTTTTGCCATCAGTTATGTTAAGATTACTATCAAAGAAATTAGTGGGGGAATAAAGATACTACTCGATTCACTGTAGTACTAGTACCAGTTTAGAAAAGCAAATATAAAACTGTATATTAGTTCTTGTCATACAAATATCAATACTTTGTAAAAACAAAATAAAAAATTCAAGAACATAAAATATTATAAATATTTTTCTATAAGTATGTTGACTGAATTTTGTAAAATTTATTTTATATAAACAAGTTAAAAGGAAATTTAAAAAAAATATGTATGTGTTTCAAAATATTTATCATAAAATTAAGAAAATGAATCTTCACAGTAAAACAAAATGAATTTTTACATTAACATCGCTAAAAACAATAAATTTTACGATAATGAATTTTAGAGTTGGATCTGCAGTAATGGTTTTCTTTACTTTAAATTCAATGAAATGAATTCATCTTCTGTTATGTGAAAATTTATATCATATTAAAAGTTATCACAAATTTGACATTATCAACAAATTTGGAAATTTTTTTAAAGCGAATTATTTTAAAGAGAAATTTTTAAACAAAATTTTATTAATTATTTTTGTTATACAAGAATTTATATTCTTCTCTTAAAAAGTAGAACGAAAAAATATGATTGTTTAGCACAATAATGGTAAGTGAAATGGTGCATGGCGCGCAAATTGTTTTTCCAACCATTAAGAAATTGTTCGACTTAAGAACACATGTCCATCCTCAAAATTCTCACATAAGTTTTATGGAGTTTTTGTGGTATTTTAGTCCATCCCAATTAATCCATCTAGATAACACATAGTCATTGAGAAATTTTCACTTTTTGGCAACGTTTACTATAACGCAAGGCAATAACATTTCGAAACTTTATGTTCTATTCTCTATTCGAAACTATCTCTTTATTTTGTCACGAGTCATAAGACATGATAAATCTATTTATCTTGTATACGTCATTTTCTTTGGGAACATGTTTTGAAAGGTTGAATGGAAATTATTAATTAATAATTCTAGTCATTATGTAATAGTCATTATATATTTTATAGTCATCATTATATGTTTGTAAAAATGATACAAAATTCTAAAATTCTAAATCTAATAAATACGGTACAAAATTCAAAATTCTATATAATGATTTTTTTGAAAAGTATAGGTGAATATTTTACACCTTAAAATATTTCTAGCAATGTTAGATACATTTCATCATTTCTGTAAATGCTGTAAAGAAAATGAATAGAATTCTAATTTTTTCTAAGAATATTTGTGATATTACTTATTATAAAGTTTTATTACATAATCTTTACTAAACAATGTTTGTGACCTGAATAATTATAAAAGCAATGGATGACTTGACTCATTATACATTACATCATAACTTACAAATTCAAAAGATAACTCTAATTTGCAACAAAATTTCATTAATGTTTTTTTTTTCAATTAAGTATATTTCTTACTAATTATATTAGATAGAAGTAAATAATATCCAAAACAATAGTTTATTTAATTGAAATGATAATGACAATATGTGCACTGTACTAAATAAATTATGTTATAGTGTTCAAAAAGATTTGTTTACTAGAAGATTGAGAACTTGTTGTAGATTACTATCTATATCTAACATTTTATTTCTTATTAATATCAAAATAAAACACACATTCCTTATATCTGAGATTAAATGTAAAACATTAGAACTGCATGCGAATGAATATTGTTCATTCCCATGAAATTCAAATGTTTACATTCAATTCAAAATTTACAAAAATAGTCTTACCTCCATTTCACTATTGTTCTTAATCATCTGGGGCCTGAGTGGCTGGTGCTCGATCCCACAGGTTTCGGGTTAGAATACCGGCGGTGCCATAGATGTTTGTAGTGGTTCGGATCCACTTTAAACTGTAGGTCCCGGTCTCACATGACTGTAGAGCGTTGGGCGTAGGGCTGACAACCCTGCCCCGTAAAAACGAAGACATCTCATGTTTAGAAATCTGCCCGTAGGCAGACGGCCTTGGCCCATCATGGGACTGTTGCGCCAATCAAGATAATCTTAATGATC
The DNA here is from genome assembly GCA_021605075.1 of Caerostris darwini. Taxonomy (NCBI): domain Eukaryota; kingdom Metazoa; phylum Arthropoda; class Arachnida; order Araneae; family Araneidae; genus Caerostris; species Caerostris darwini. The sequence goes on from BPLQ01013132.1 coordinate 99,677, forward strand.
TGTTAAAAGGCCTTTTGTTTAACTTTCACCCAGAAAAGGACCTACAGATAGAAACAAATCATTTTAGTTGGCTAGGAAATATAACTATTTATTTTTACTACATACTGTTTTATACTAATTACATTTAATTTTATAGGTTCTTCTCATTAATAAGATTAATTAAAAAACTCCTTAAGTTTAAAAAGCTAATTAAAGTATAAAGGACAAATTCTTGCAACACTTGTATAATAATAACAATTAACAAGAAATAATAAAAAACAGACATGTCGAAATATAAACTTACTTAATTAAAAAAAACTTTTAAACTAATGAATTTTCTAACTATTCAATTTCATTTAAAGGCTAATTTGTTTTTGAAGAAAAGTATAGTTTTGTTTAATTAAAAAAAATATCATAATTATTTGCATTGCAACAAATAAAAAAATATTAGAAACTCATTCTAGTAGTTTTTTTTTTAATTACTTCATAAAATCTATTTCATTTACCATCTAATTTCTTTATATTTTCTAGCTATATTTTTGTAAATATTAACAATAGCTAATAAAAGCAGATGATTCTTCAATGCAATTTTTTAAAACATTGAAACAATTTCGTTTTAATAATAATTTTTTTAATTAATAATTAATAATAATAATTTTAAAGATTATTAATTAATATTTAATACACTAATAATAATAATAAAATAAATAATTCCAAATAAAAATAAACAATCCATAATAAAAATAAATAATAAATAATAATAATCCATCATAAATTCCATAAGAAGAATCCTAGTATATTTACACACCATATAAAAAGTGTATCCCAATTTTATGAAAACTGTACAACATATGAAAGAAAATTTCAAAAATTACAATTTCTAATATTTGAATGCATGTTTACATTTTTAAGAGGAGAATGAAGATCACGAAATATTTGTACTGGTGTGAATATTTTTATAATATATATATTTGAATATTTTTTTATATATTTTTTTTTTTTTTTTATATATATTTTATATTTTTAGAATACTTTTATATTCTTTTTTTTATATTTTTATATTTTTAATATTTTTTATTTTTTTCTTTTTTTTTAATATTTTTATAAGAAATATTTTTCTTTCACTTAAAATAAATATAATAAACAAATATTATACAATAAAATAAGATAAATATCGATTTTCTTTTGAACTTAATTATTCTTTACTTTCGCAATAATCACTCTTTATGAATGAAACTTTTTTCATTCCTTAAACTTGAACGCTTGTGAAGAACTACGAATTTTCCTCGGAACAAGCGAATTTGCCGTGGCCGAAGAGAACATCTCCCGGACTTCAGAGACGTTCTCCCGTAGACGAAGCAACAAACATTGAGTGCCGATCTGCATCTTTTCGCACGCCGCGATTCCGGCATGATAGAAATGTGCAATTTGATATACGAATAAATACAAAATAGCAATTCTGAGGCAATTCTTTTTTTATGGATAGTTGCATAGTTTTTTATGGATAGTTGCATTGAAGATTAAAATAATTAAAAAAAAGAAAAACACCATTTGTAAAGGAATAATCTGAGAATAATTAGTTAAAATTAATTAATTTTTTTGTTAATAATTATTTTAACTTATATAATACCATCGTTAAAGAATATCATCTTAAAAATACTTATCAGTCACCTTCATTATTTTTATAGCACTTATTTATTTTTATTTTTGATATATCTCAATTTACTTCATAGGTAAAATAAAATTGAAAAAAAAATATTTATATATTGCCCTGATTGATTTTGATTAAATCTTTTATGTGGATTGAATTCTGTCAATCAAATGAATTTTAACAAGCAGATGAAATTAATTTATGAAAATATACAAACAATTTTGCTAAAGATTATTTGATGACATGCGAAAATTATTGATTGTTAATTATTTAACAAGAGTATGGGGGCATAATGATATTTTGTCTTAAACCCTGTATATGATAATATATAAGAACAATTATACGTAATTTTTGAAAATATAGATGGTGAAATATAGGTAAGTATGACAATGACCTAAATACAATTAGCCTAAATACACCTACATCAATAATTCACCAAAATACAACCAGCCTAAATACACCTACACCAACAATTCACCAAAATACAACCAACGTAACATTAAATCTGCTGCATATATGTGTTCAAGATTCTAATGACCTCAGCTAAAAATACCAATCAATGAACACTATCGTCTTTTGAATGGGAGCTTAAAATATATTTTGCTTTCTTAGATTTATTTTCATTATAATTAATTATTATTATAATATCCTCTATACAATTTAAAACGAATTAAAATAAAAAAATTATGCGCATGTAAATTTGCAAATTTTGCTATTTTATTCAAATGTTTCCAGATATTTTTATAATCAAAATATATTATTTGTTAAAATATTTCGTAAACTTTTAATCGAAAAAGCTACATATCAACATTAATTTCATTTATTCAATTGATTACAATAACAATTCTCAAAGAGAACAAAACAATGATAAGTAAGAGATATTTGCTAAAATACGCTTTATCCAATTTTGGGGAGCCCATATATTTTGAAACTATATTTACAATCTTTCCATTCTATACTTTTCATTTAATATTATTCAAATAGTTTTCAATTGTTTCCTGAATAATTTCACACTTTTCTAACACACTCACTTTCTTAAAACATAACATTTTTTTTACCTTTTTTGTGAAAAATTATTTCTTTGTGTGAAATATTTTTGAAGCATTATATTCATTAATACTACATATTTTATTGTTTTTAATGTCACACAGATATTCAAATTTTAAAACTGGAAGCATATAAATAAATATATAAGTTTAGCTCATTCATTTCATTAAATAGAAGTCTATTAACGTTGGAAATCGTAAGGAACTAGGGGATAGTTATTATTCAAAAATACTCAGCAAATTTATTATTTATTACTCAACACAAATTTAAATATTTTAAATTTTCATATTTTAGAAAGTCTATATGAATAATTAATACGTCGTTGCTACAAGACTTCTTTTTCAAATACATAAAATGATAAATTATTTTTCATATTACTTAAATATCAAATTAACTTAAAAATAATTTAAATATTTTTCAATATATCTATGGTTATATTTAAATATTCACCTACATTAACAAAGAAATAATAAAATTATTGCTTTAAATACCAGTTATTATGTATGAGAATTTTCCATTATAAATCCATAATTAATAGAAAACTATGCTAATAACAACATAGGAATTCATTTATCAACAAATTCAAAACATATGCAAGATGAAAACTGGAGTTGTATATTTTATGTTTAAGAAGACGAAGATTAAAATATTTATATATTTAATTATGCAAAAGAACAAAAGACGTTATACGTACACTCTTATCCAATTATTTTTAAATTTCTAAATGGATTAAAGCAAAGAAATATTTTGAGGAAACTTTCCGGACATTTTTTAAATTACAAAAGATTATTAAGTTGTTTTAATATGAAATTACAACACTTTGTTTTCTGCTATCTCAGAAAATTTGATAATTGTATTTTAACAAAGGCACAGTAAAAATATAAATATACAAGAAAAGACATCACACAAAAAAATTCTATATTGCAATATCGAGTTGACAATTCTAAAGATTAGATCAGGTAAATTGTAATTTGGAAATAAAAAAAGTTAAGACATTATTTATTTTTAAATACATTAAAATTATTAAATTATACATTAATTTTGAATAAAAGGTTATTTAAAGCATTTATATTCTTAATTGATATGGAAAGAAAGTCATCAACACGAACGATTTGTATTTATTATTACACATGCCATTTATTTCACATGATGTACAACAGGGAAAGAGAATGCATATTTGATATATCTATAGCGATAAAAAGTTATTTATAATGTTCCCGTTAAATTATTTAAAGAAATTAAAGATCAAGTTAACTTAATACTTCTATAATTCTGTAAATTATTGGTTCTTAGTAATTTCATTCAATTAATAAATTTATTTTAAATTCTATTACTTAAATTATTTAAAAACCTGAAATGTTTGTAAAAAACTATAGCACATCATAAGTTCTTTTTGTATTTTTAATTTTTTGAAATGTTTTTCTGGGTTTAAAAATAAACATTCTGACAAATGAAAAAGGTGAAGTTTGCCTAATCTATTTTTGAAAGAGTAGAAAATAGCTAATTAAATGACTTGAAATAATTGATTTCACCAAGCAAAAAGTAAAAACAACTTTCTCTTTAAATACATTTTCAATTGCTGAAGATTACTGAATGTTTTATATAAATGTCATGATACAGTACACACATAGAAAGGGCTGTGCAATGATACACATAGAAAAGAACAGAGAACTAACTATCTTCTTATGAGTGTGAAAATAATAGTAACAGTTCAGATAAAAAGGCTACATAGAATTAGTTACTTTCAATAAATTAAATTTCTATTCAAATCCAATTTTAATAAAAATGAATATTAAACTTTTTATAAAATCTGTTACATGGTTATATGATATAAAATTTTAAATTAATAATAAATTAACTAACATTAATAATTTTATTAATCAATTCGTCAAAATGTCCAATTTCTCCAGATATGTCCAATTTATAGATTTACAGAGTTTTACCAAACCAGAGTTAAGCTCTGTTATACTATTCAATCTCTTTGTTCTAATTTAAAATAGAATCCTGTGAATAAAAAATTTCCCTTATTTTTTCGTTTTTATAATTAAACGAAAAATAATCACGAGAGAAATGTTTAACCAACTTAAACTTTTCAAAAATAATTTAGTGAATACTCTGGATGTTTAAATTCAGCAGTTTTAAATTGCTTGTTATTTTAAAATTAATATTATATTTGAGCTTATAATATACAAAAAGAATAACGAAAGAAGCAACAATATAATTTGTTTTGCATACCTCCAAGCTACGCACTAGTTTGATGTCATTCATCATGGCGGACACAAGCCGTGCTCTGTCTTGTTACCCGGCATCGCTCTGAATCAAGAACCTAAATCCTCTCACCTCAGGAAGGAAGAGAGGAGTTCCTCCCTTCTCTCTTGCGACACTGAATTAGACCAGACGGTAGTCTGGGATGTCTAGACGGAGAGTGCGTGAATCTTTTTTCCTCACTCTCTAGTGAATGAAAATTTCAATGATGGAGAAAGAGCTTAACAAAGGTTATTCTTTTAAGTAAGGAAACGTAACATTGTGGGATTTCATTGATAACTCTAGGATTAATGGAGGATTGCCGATGTCAGTTTCAGTGCCATTCAATGAGTTTTTTTTCTATCCGTACTGAATAGATAAAATTTTTTGTATATAAGTAAATTTTTGGCAATTAGTTTTGGTGTGCTAAAATGCATACCACCTATATTTACCTATATTAATACATTTACTTCATACGACTGCATACCACTTACCTATATATATGTATTATACTCATTCATAGTATTTTTAAAACAATCTGTTATATTTGAAACCTATTCAATAAAAAAAACATATTGTTTATTTCAGCTATAAGACAATGTATAGAATATACAACCTTTGTGCTGAACTACATTTCCAACAAATGAAATTTCATAGGAAATAGATTTAAGGACTGACAAAATGAGTCAAAAGTAAAATCTTAAAATCGGGAAAAATTTACTTCTCTAAAAATCGAATTAATTTTTTTATCTTCCCATTAGATTTTCTATTGGTTAAAAAGTAAACCTCATATTACTTTTAAATTAAAAGAAACCTGTTTCCATTAAGAAATGCAAAAACACTAATTGATTGCCAAGTCAATTAATGCTCTGATGGCTTAAAAACAATATATTTCTTCAAATTTATAATTATGGGGAAACCAAATTAAACTTATTTCATGATATATGTTTATATATATAATAAATTTATTTCAAACCAGTTGAACTTTTATTTATTCCTTAAAGTTCAATATGGTTCGAAATCCCCCTTAAACATCATATATTCCTTCCTAGTAGAAAATTATTAAGATCAAATAGCCAGCATTCCAAAAAATACTTAAGAAATCAACTTATTTGTTTTTCTAACTTAATAGATATATTAAAAATTTTTAAAAATATATTAAAATAACTACAGTGTATTATTTATATCAAATTTATTGAACCAGTGTCTCACCAAAAATATTCAATGAATTCCAAAATAAAGAAAACTCTAATTTCAAAAAATCAGAGCAAATAATTTTCGGATTAGCTAAAAAAGAGTCGTTAAATTTATAATTATGGGGAAATTTATGTCAAACTTTAATTTATGATATTTTTAATTGAAATTCAATGTTTGTTTATTTCAAACCAGTTATGCTTCGATTTGTTCATTAAAGCTCAATATGCTTTAAAACCACCACTTAATCATCATATATTCCTTCTAGTAGAGAATTATCAAAGTCAACCCAGTATTCAAAAAGAAACACTATTTAGGAAATCAACTTACTTGTTTATTAACTTAATAAATGAATTAAAAATGTAAAAAGAATACATTAAAATAGCTATAGGGCATTATTTATAACAAATTTTTTGAAACAAAATCTCCCAAAAGACTTCAAAATATTCAAAGGTAAATTGCATCAATATAAAAAGCTCTGTTTTCATTAAAAATGCAGATAGCTAAAAGAAATCATAAAATCATAAATATTTTTAAAAATTGTTTGGAAATTTGTGTTAAACATTTACTCATGATGTTTTAATTAATATACAATGCTTATTTTTAACCAGTTAAATTTCAATGTGTTCGCTAAAGCTCAATATGCTTTGAAATTACCACTTACTTAAGCTCAATAGGTTTTGAAATTACCGCTTACTTAAGCTCAATATGCTTTGAAGTTACCACTTCAGCTCAATATACTTTAAAATTACCACTTAATAACGTTTTAATTATTATGCAATGCTTATTTTAAACCAGTTAAGTTTCAATTTGTTCATTAAAGTTCAATTATGCTTTGAAATTACCACTTACTTAAGCTCAATATGCTTTGAAATTACCACTTACGTAAGTTCAATATGTTTTGAAATTACCACTTACTTCAGCTCAATATGCTTTGAAATTACCACTTAATAAGGTTTTAATAAATATGCAATGCTTATTTTAAACCAGTTAAGCTTCAATTTGTTCCTTAATGTTAAATATGCTTTGAAATTTCCACTCAATGACGTTTCAATCAATATGCAATGCTTATTTTAAACCAGTTCAACTTCAGTTTGTTTTTTAAAGCTTAAATATGCTTCGAAAGCCTCACTTTAAGACGGCGGTGAAGTAGCGGAACAATAATGCCATGCTTGGGTTTCTTGGTGAGGAGAATTTCAAAACAAACGTTTTTCCACCGATTGTCCGCTTGGGGTGAGAGCGTCTATTATTTTAAGTCAATCTTAAAAAACAGAAAGAATATGGAGAAAGGAAATTGCTATTCGGAACAAATAGTGGATATAGACGATCCAGAAGTCCAGGCTGATCCGGAAACAAATAAAAGAAAGATGCGATTGGGAACACATCGGTACCGCAATTTCCAGAACAGCTCAAGATCCGAGCGGGTGCCGGCAATAATTGGCTGGAGAAGACGTTTCGTCCAAGTGGTCTCTAACGTCGTTAGAAAATTCCGATACAAAAGGCGGGATTGAATTTTCTTTTTCCCTTGCAGAAAAAGACAGTGAGGTTTTTCATAAAATAATGTTTTGTTTTCTATTATTTATGTCTAAAAGAAGATTATGACTGATTTTGGAATAACTTTCGTTACGTTATCCAATTAAAGATTCATTTGAATTTCTGATAAATCTACTAATTGGACAGTGAGTTACATCAAAACTTATTACAGCTGTATACATGAAGATAAACTTCAACAATTATAAATTAAATTGTCAGCCAAGAAAACATTGACACTTTTCATAAAATAATGTTTTGTTTGCCATTATTTATACCTAAAAGAATATTATTACTGATTTTGATATAATTTGTGTCGTTACATTATCCAGCTAAATATTTATTTGGCATTCTGATAAATTTACCAATTGGACAGCAGTTACATTAACAGTTGCATACTTCAAATTAAACTTTGAATAACTATTTTTTAACAAAAACAGTAATCCTGGTGAAAGAAAGTGACAAAGTGAAGAAAAATTAACTACCAAAGTAGTGAAATAAACAATTAAACTAAAATATAAATTAAAAAATAAAAGTAGTGTCATCGTATTCGTCTGCAGTTCAAAACATTCAGGTAAGTGTTTTCTAAATTTAAAAATATTTAAATTTTATTAAAAATTAATGAAAATTAAAAATACCAAAACAATTTGCATCTTTAGTAGAAAACTAATCTTTAACTTATAATATACATTATATGCTTATGTGATATGAGTTTAACTGACGTACACGACTAGGACAAAAATGGAGTTGAATACATATCGCTATAGTCTGTACAGATGCTTTTGTAACTTCTTTCGTCATTAATCTGTTGATTAATAAGAGATGTTTCAATTAGAAGCTAAAATTATTTAATTTTATAAACGATTTAATCTACTTTTGTAGTAATGTTATAAAAGCAGATTTAATTTCTTTTTTAGAAATTAAGCAGTTTTTAATATACAATTTATGTATACTGCTACAGTGGCGTGAGCCCTTTAAGATAATTTTGTAAGTTAATGTTGGTATGTGCAGTTATTAAAGGTTACACATTAGCTTGTCTTAGACGATAATGAAAACTCACTTTAATAATGTAATGTAACTGTGTTAAAGTAACTATATATATATATATATATATATAATAAAAATTATTTTTAGATTGTACTTTATTAATATTATATATTATATAAAAAATGTGTTATTCTTGCTTCATAAGATTTATTTTGTTCAATTTCAATTCTTAGAAAAGTTATTTATTTTATTGCCCAAATTAAAGAGTTTTATTATAAAATGTGTTTATTTATTCTCATTTGAATCATTTTTGATGCATTTCCACAATATTTTATTTTTGTGTAAATTTAAACTACACCAATTGTTGAATAATGTTTAACAAATTATTATAATTCCTAAATACACATATTTTTAAGCGAAAATATTTAATTTCTTGTTTTAAATAAGCTTCACATATCTTTTGATTAATATGAAAAATATTTTTTGTCACCTGTTCTTATAACTTCCAAAACATGCTTTTCTTTTTATTCAAAAAAAGGTGTTTAATCTCAAGGTTTCTTTCAGAAACAATGCATTAGCTATTAGTGTGGTTTATTATGTATGGTAAATTTTTATGTAAGCAATTTTTCGTATTCTTAAAAATATGTTTAAAGAATGTTAAATTATATTAGAGAAACACAGCAATATAATTCTTATGTAAAATCTACTGTAAAACTTTTCTAATACAGAAAACTTAAGTCATTTATTAACTATAATCAATACAATAATTTATAATTATTAACTTATTCCATAAAACAATAAAGAGAATATCTAAAAAGTTAAAGTTAGCTAAATTTTATTTTACAACTTTTTATTTTATTTATATGGCATTCCTTTGCATTCTATCCTAAAATCGAAGAATTTTCTTCTTCATATTGGCATGATTTGCAGAATGCTTTGTAAATGTCTTATACATAAGAAATATAGAAATGTAAATAAAACTAAAGCAATATGAATATGTTAAATCTGCAGAAAAATGATGTTATTAATCTTTATATATTTGAAATCAAAATTTACATTTTATGGCATTTAAAAGGTTGTTTGCTTATAAAATTCAAAATTTGTTTTTGGTAAAATATACAAATAAACCTGCTAAATACTTATACAACATAAAAAATATAAATTAATTTCAACGATGGCACAGAAATTACATTTTTAGTTAGTTTAAATACTGGGTTAAAAATTAATGAAATAGATACTTGGATATGATAATCCAATGTCAGAAAAAAAATTAGTATTAAGAAATTGCAATAAATTATAGCGTTCCTTGAGTAAATAAATTTTTTTGTAAGTTACAAATATTAAAACGAAAGACATAATTTAAGTCATAAATATTCAGTTTATTCAAAAATATTCTAAAAATTGGAGTGTTCTATATAACTATGTCGTAAAATTAGTGAATTTGATCAATAAGTATAAAATACAAACAAAAAGTTGATTTGAAAGTTGATTGAAAGTTTTTTTATTTAAAAGAAAGTTAAAATTAGCTTTTGATTAAAGGATGTTAAAGATATTAACATGATTAGATATTATTAAATGATGTTAAAGATATTGTTTGGATAAAAACCAAATTTTGTAAAATTTAAAATTAACATTTATTGTTACAGTAATGGTGTATATTTTCTGTTGTAATGATGTATTCACTTCTATAATAATTATCAGTATGCTTTATATGTGTTCTAATGATATTTTATTTAACATGAGATTTAAAGATTTTGTACAATTTGAAAATTAGAGTAACTCAACTGATGTTTAAATATATTGGATATTGTTAACATTTATATGTATACATATATATATATACATCATAGAAAAAATCGATATAATAAAATAAAAGCAATTAAATTTTAGAAAGATAAAATTATGAAAGAACATAAACTTATATTTTAAAGACAAATTTAGATTTCTTCTTTATTAAAGAATAAACTTAATTTATTTATTTTCTTAATAAATCTTATAAATTTTTGCAAAGTTTTTAATTCCAAAAATATTTCAATTTCTTTTATTATGCATACTAATGATTTATAGAATTATGAAATAAAACAAAATACATGACAGGAAACAAGCTATATGAAACAAAACAGATGTGCTAGCATATTTCTTATATTTAATCTTCTACCCTGAAACTTTAATCTTCAAAATAATGATAAAATATTTCTGAGTTTAAATTGTTTTTGATTATAAAATTATCGGGGACTACATATAAATTCTCATAGTGTTTCTTTACCTATTTAAGCATGAAAATTTAAGAAATTGTATCAATTAATCAAGTGTATAAAATTTCAGTTATAAATACATTAATAAATCAATCGGAATCAATTTGAATTGTGAATACATCAATCAAAATGTTGTGTACTAAGACGGCAATAGAATTAAAAAAAATAAATTAATTTATTTTATTTTTAAGTTTTTAGAATATTATATACTTTTTATTTACTATATGGTAAAATTGTTCGAAATTAATTTCATTGTAAGAGTCAGTATTAAGTTTTATTTATATGCTTCTTCAAACCATTAAAAGGCTTAAATTATCAATTAACGCTGTAGAAACATTATTTAGAATGTAAATTTGTATCAAACTTATAAAATTTAAGTTGAAATTTTTTTCCTGCCTTTTTTTTTAAAGTTTTTATTTAATTTTCACAAAATAATAATTCTTAATTCTTTTAATTATATATAAAATTTTATGATGGAAGTTCTTTGTACAACAGTTATGGACAATTCTTAAAATGTGTGCAAAAAAATTAAAAATTTAATGCTACTAACATTTTAACTAACTGTAAATAGAACAACTTTCTTTTACTACTAAAACATGATAAAATCCTTATAGCTTGTTTATTTAAGAAAATTACCGGTTTTTTTGAAAAAAATTACATAATAAAAAGTTTGAAATTAACGTTTTATTTTTCCTGGTTTCCTTATCAACTATCCCTTTAAGAGAAGTATAAAAAAATGAAAAAACGAAGTAAGCAATCATAGTGTAACATGTAAGACACTGGAAATGTATTTTTATTTCTTTTTTCCCAGACATTTGTGTGGGAGTTATTATCTGGTCATTGGAATGTCTCTGTATGGAATTCAACAGATGTAACAAAGTGAAGAAAGTGTGTTGCTCAGTACACAGACCATTTCCTTGAGTGTCTCTGTATGCTGGTGTGGACAATAATAATTTGTGTTTTCGTTTTTGCTATTTCGTTTTGAATTTCTTTTATTTCGTGTAAAAATCTTTAACTGGGTTCAATAAAAAAATTTTAAAATTTCGTCCCAACGAAATGTAATTATTGAATGCTTGTCTCTTAATTAAATTTCTTAAAATATTTTAATATATAAATAATTCTTGTTGTCATTCATTGTAAAAATGCAAAAAAAAAAAAAAAAAAAAAAAAAAAAAAAATGCATTAGGATATTTTTATTACTACTAATCATGTATCTAAAATTCTATGGGAAGTTGGAAAATCAATTATCGTATTAATAAAAATAATCTATATGAATATGGAAAAAATGCACAGATGAAAATAAAATAAATGTTCTTGTGATAATTATTTTATTTTTTTATGATATCATTAGTATTTAGATGCAATATAAATTTTTTTTGTATAAAGTGTTATGTAAGTTTTTCACTGATAAAATATTTAGGAATATTATGAAATAACATTTAATGGCTATTAATGACACATTGGCTTTAATTATTCCATTCTCATAAGTATTACACTCATAATAAGGAGGTTTTCCTTTCCTTTAACCAAATATTGACATTAAAATTGAATTTAATTCCGCTTAGCACCTGATTCATTAACTTAAATATTTAATTAAAAAATTATAAAAAGTTATTAATGATGTTTAATTAATATTTAACTATAATTAAATTTTAATTTAATTAAATTAAAATGTTAATGAAATAAAAAGAATATTGATAAATATATACATGTTTTATATTTCATGCATTTTTATGCTTATCAAATGATATTTGTAACAGCAGGTTTAATGCATATTTTGACGTCCTTGAATAGTCTTCTTAAGAAAATTAAAATTATATATAATTTCTAGAAAATCTTTTTAGCACGAGTTATGAACATTAAATTAATGGTGTTAAATAACTTACCTAAAAACTGCTTGATATTTTAATCTGATACATATCATTATTTAATTATTTAAACTATCATCTAGCATTTATTAATTAAAATAATTTTTTTTAAATTATGATTTAAAAAAATTCAAATTAGAGTTTTAAATAAAAAGTTTTCTTAATTCGGGGAAAAATTCCAAAAAAAAAAAAAAAAAAAAAAAAAAGGATTCGTTTTGAAAAGATAAAAACATATTTTCTAATATTTTTTTATCGATCACAATTGTTTCGAATGATTCTGGCGATAATATTACTTTTAAAAATAAAAACGTATCAGAAAAGAAAAAAAAAGAGAATCTTTTTCGCTGTTTTTGCTGTATAAAAACACTGAGAGCAGCAAAAGAGGATTTACAGATAAGATTGCTGTGAAACAGAATCTTAGTGACTTAGCACCTTAATTCGACTTTAAAACAGTTTATTAATTTTTACAAATAGACAGATAGCTGAAAAAAAATATTATTTTAAAACCCTTGAGGTTCTATCGACAGCTTTCTTATCGCATTGTTTCATTGTAAATCAAATCTTAAAGTTACTACATTAATACTGTGTACCATGTTATGTATCTTATAGAAAGAATCTTATGTATATAATTTCCCCATAAATAAATCGTATAATAATTTATTCTGCAATAAAAGTATTATATTTTTAACATTAAATTGCTTTCTAATATAAAAACATTGATACATATCATCTAAATGATATTCAACAGCGATTGATACATATTAAACCAGAAAAATTTAAATATGAATTTCTTAGAATTCTTTTAAATACTTTAAGAGATCTGAAGCTGCTCTCATACACCTAAAGACTCTAGTTTAATGTGTATTTTTGGGCTGAATAAAATAAACTAAATAAAAAAATAATCTAGAATAATAATAAAGGAAATTTGTTTTAAATAAGTTACATATGGCTACAAATTTTGGTCATGGAATTCGACTTAATTTTTTTTTCATATATTAAATTAATTAATAATATTAAAAAAAATAAACAGAATAAAATGAAAAAAAGTAATTTCGTTGCTACAAAACAGCTGAGTGGACATCTCCAATTAATTAAATATATAAGTAATTTTTTGGCCTTAAAAAAAGTAAGAAACATGTCCAGAATGGGGAAAAAAAAAGACAACTAGATAATTCTTAATATTTTTTTCGATTAATTATATTTTGATGTAGAAATGCAATTAAGCTGTCTTAGAATAACAACAATTAAACATTTCATAAAGATGGGACATAAGATCACCGTAAAAAAATGTAAATTTAATGAAAAGCGTGAACCATAATCACAAAGAATCCTTTGTCTCGTGCCGAACTCGGCAGATAATAGTCGAAGCGGCGTTCGAAATTAGAGTGCTGCAATCTCTTTAACTCAAACGATTCGGAAAGCCTACATAAGAGGGACACTTAACCCCCTTATTCATGAAGTATTGGGGGATCTTCAGAGGGGATCTGTTAATTGAATAGGAGACACTCTTTGCTTAAAGGGGCAGGGTTGGTGTCAGTCACGTTGGCGATAATTTAAAGGAAACCTACGTAAACGGACCCATTTTGTAAGGAACACATAAAATAAAGGGGATTTTGACAATCACTGTACAGAGGTCAGTTCCTATTTACAGGAGGGAATTATAATATGAAAGGCAATTTTTATATTAGTGTTTTCATATTTTTAAATTATTGACTAGGTGAGAAGGCTATACATTAGATTAAAATATAATTTAATCTAATTGAATCCATTTTAAGTATAATCCATTTTAAGTATTGAAATATTTTTTAATGTACTGATGACAAATAATTTATAGTGAAATTCAAAATTACTAAGCATTCGACATTTTTTCCTGTTTTTTTTATTTTTTTTTTTTTTTTTTTATTGTGTTTCAATTTTTTTTCCTATATATTGAAAATATGTGTATAAAATGCTATAAGTAAATTTTCTTTTTTTAAGTATTTAGATTTTTCAACTATGAATAACTTTTATTTTAAATGCAAAAATTTTAATTTACAAGAACATATTTTCTTTATTATTAATAGCTTGAGATAAATAGTTAAATTTTATTTTTAATTCAAAATTAAAGAGTTAGATAAAAGTGTTATTAGAAGTACTTCTCAATACAAATGAAGACATTTACCTTTATACTTGCTACACAAATTTGAAAGAAAATATCTTCAAAAGAGAAAAGCACCTTAATCTTAACTGAAATTAAATCAAAAATATCCATTATATCATAAGCATGATAAAGAAAGGCAACAATTCAAGTTCATCCAAAAGAATTAAATTACGAATTGTAAAAATTTTTTGCACTAAATTACCTCTGTCAAAGGGCTTCCAGCTTATTTGTAAGAGTAATTCCATTAAAAAACACGTTTTTTTTTCCAAATACGGCAAGTAAATAAAAGTAAAAATAATTACTTTGTGCTTTATTCATTAAATGTAAATTTAAAATACTTATTACTCAACAATGTTTTTTTTTTTTTTATTTCCTCAAGTGTATAATTTTTAAATTAAAAATTAATAGTTTTTTGCATTTCTTATCATATCTTGAATGGATCTATGTTAAAAGTATTCCTTGTTATACTATTCCATGTTGCTATGTTTGCATAAATAACAAAAAGTTTTTCTTTAAATTTACCACAACATGAAAAATATCTATTTTATAATATGTTTTTATAAAACACCTCTTTATAAAAATATCTTTTTGATATTACTGATTTTAAAATTGTATCATTAAAACCTTAAAATGTATATCTTCTTCAATAATTCGCATGCTCATTTAAAAAATAAATTTTTCATTCTGCAGCTTTTATTTCCTAATTATGAAATACATTTTATAAACTGGAAAATTTTCGTCGGAAAATTTGATTTACATACACAGACAATCGTAAGACGGATTATTTTCTCCTTCATTTAAAATGATGAATTGAAAGCCTGCTCTTTGTGGTTAAGAATGAAGCCTAACGCACAGCGATTTTTTAAACACAGATCGTAGACTTGATTCATTATAGCTCATTTTCAAGGAATATGTCAAATATGATATGAGAGGGATAATTTGCTGTAATGAAGTCGTGCATTTTCAGTTGGGATTAAGACTGCAAAATTTAGGAATATTAAATGTGAAAGATCATTACATTTTGGTTGTAAGAATTAATGATTACAATATTGTATCGTATACATTTGTGTCAAGATTTAAACAATTACCATAAGGTTAATTAAATGTGTTTAGTATTCAATATCTCTGTGATAGTTCAATTAAATTTCAATAACACTCCTTTAAAATGCTGAATAATTTTAAAAATTAGACTACGGGGCAGAAGAAATGGAAAAAATAATCCTTTTCATCCAAATTGTAAGCTAAAAAAGTAACATAATGCTGACGATATCGCTTGAAACTATGTATAATTCAAAATGCTCAATAACAAATGCCATTTAATGCATTATATATCTTTGATATTGAAATAATTGTTAAAATGACAAATGTTTAGGAATTAGATACAAAGATTAGATACAAATGGACATAGCTGCACAACTTGAGTTACTTTAAAATACGACATATTTTGTTGTTTTTCAATGAAATGCATTCAAAAATGAGATTTTTCCCTCCATGTTGGGAAACCTTGTTCAAAAATAAAAAAATGCATCCCAGGCATACAAATATAATGCAAATACACAAACACACACTATATATATATATATATATATATATATATTAATTTAAATTAAAACCGTCATAAAAGTTTTCTTAAAATGGAGACAAATATTACCGGCTGAATCATAAAGCAATAAGTAAATATTAAAAATTCGATTGCTTTGTTATTGCTAGTTTGCTAGTTTCATTTGCTATGCTACTAAAAATTTTCAATTAAAATAATCTATTTCGTATATTACGATTAATAAAATAATAAAATCTTAATAATTGCTTTAAAAGATCACAATATTAAAACTTAGAAGTAATGATTTTAGAAGATATACTTAATGCATTGTTTTAAAACCGTTCTCTTAAATTTGTGGAAACTTTATGAGTATTAAAATATACTAAGTGACGTTAACCCGATACACGAAGCATTATAAAAGAAATCGTTATTTTTTAAATAAATATTTTTGTGAAAAATTCTAAAACTTTTGATTTGATTTGTGAATCACAACACATAATATTATTCAAATTAATAGAAACAGCTATTTTTTTAACATTTGTAAAGAAATATAGATAGTATTGTTTTAATATTTAAACAAATTGCTAGTAGTACTGTCCAGCAAGAAAATGAAGTGAAAATAGCTTTAAAAAAAAAGGGATTCTAATCTTTATGTGAAAGAAAATTCCTTCTCTTTTTTACTTCTCCGAATTTCGGTTTAATGTGATCAAACATTACTTCTTCCAGTAATAACTTTTGCGTTTGTCGAGGGGAAATCATTGTGCTTCTCTGCTTGTTTAGCTTTAAACGATACCCAAGAATTTTATAATTACTTAACAATTTAATTGTCCAATTTTATTCCATTCTGTGTTTAAATGTAAATCGTATCATTACTGTCCTACAGTTTTTTCAGAAAAAAGTGATTTAAACAAATGCATTTCAGCAAACTTTAATTAGAAATTTATAAAAAAAGAGAAAAGAATTAAAGCTTTAGTTTGTATTAGAAAAGCAAGAAAGTTTTAAGAGCAAACATACTATCTTTAGCTTAGTTTTAATCTTGATTAAATTGAAAGAAATAATACAAATGTTAATACACAAAATAAAATGTCAATACAAATATCAATTAAAAGTTCTGTTCTTTTAAGTTTAGTACTTTTAAATACATGTAAATATTGCTTAATT
>BPLQ01013133.1:0-81865 GCA_021605075.1 Caerostris darwini
TGCATTGCTCACTGAGCACAAGCAAACATCTACCGTTTTGAAAAACAGAAACGAATAACAGCGCGGTTTTCTTCTGCAATTGACAAAATCTACAACAGAACCACATTAGTTTTAAAAATATTGTTATGAAAGCAAATAAAATTTTATCAAGGAATAATTCAGAATCGTTGAGGGTCTAGACAATGGGAACGATTTATTCCAACGTGACATGGTTACCGGGCTCTTCTGTGTAGAAACAATCAATAAAAATCTCACTGAGTGAACGATATCAAAATGCGGGTGCATTTAGAAAGTATTTCTTAAAACGAAAAGATAGAATCCAATTCATTTTACGGAGGAACTATTTCCTTGATAGGTGCGGGATTGTTGTATCTCTTATACCGAAAAGAGTATTACTCAGATTTCCGTTGAAGAGCCATTGAATTTATCACAATCACTTACGTCTTGTACAGATTTTATGGTATTTTTTAGATACCATTTCAAATTTGAAGAATAATAAAAGCTGTATTTTTCTTAATAATTGGAAATAATTACTTAAGTGTAAACAAATAAAGGATCATAACTTACTCTAAGTAGGAATTTTAAGTAGATTTAAAGAATTATTTATAAATAATATGTTGAGAATTATTTATAGTTGCATTATTTAATTATTTTTTAATAAGATGTATATGTTATATGTATATGTATATGTACATATTATATGTAAATGCATATTATAACTGTTATATGTATTCTATGTATGTGTATGTTATATGTATTTTCAGCATATTATTTATATGTATTTTCAGCATATTATTTATATGTATTTTCAGCAAATTATTTATATATATTTATATGCATATAAATAATATGTTGAGAATTATTTATTGTTGCATTATTTTATTATTTTTTACTAGTATTATCACATGTAGAAAGTATTTCTTAAAACAAAAAAAAAAAAGAAAGAACCCAATTCATTTTACGGTGGAACTATTTCCTTGATAGGTGCGGGATTGTTGTATCTCTTATACCGGAAAAGCGTATTATTCAGATTTCCGTTGAAGAGCCATTGAATTTATCATAATCACTTACGTCATGTACAGATTTTATGGTATTTTTAGACATAGCGGTTCAAATTTGAAGAATAATAAAAAGTCGTATTTTTCTTAATAATTGGAAATAATTACTTAAGTGTAAACAAATAAAATATCATAACTTATTCTTCTTCAGTTATCAGTGACGAGGAATTTTAAGTAGATTTAAAGAATTAGTTATAAATAATATGTGGGGAATTATTCATTGTTGCATTATTTTATTATTTTTTTAAAAATATGCATATGTCATATCTATTCTATATATGTATATGTTATATGTATTCTCAACATATATACATACATGTTGAGAATCATTTAGTGTTGAATTATTTTATTATATTTTACTAGTATTATCATATGTAGAAAGTATTTCTTAAAACGAAAAAAGATAGAATCCAATTCATTTTACGGAGGAACTATTTTTTTGATTGGTGCGGTATTGTTGTGAGGACCGGAAAAGAGTATTACTCAGAATTCCGTTGAAGAGCCATTGAATTTATCACAGTCACTTACGTCATGTACAGATTTCATGGTATTTTTAAGGATAACGTTTCAAATTTGAAGAATAATAAAAAGTTGTATTTTTCTTAAAAAATGGAAATAATTACTTAAGTGTAAACAAATAAAGTATCATAACGTATTCTTCGGAAAAGAGACGGAAAAGAGTATTACTCAGATTTCCGTTGAAGAGCCATTGAATTTATCACAATCACTTACGTCATGTACAGATTTCATGGTATTTTTAGAGATAACGTTTCAAATTTGAAGAATAATAAAAAGTCGTATTTTTCTTAAAAAATGGAAATAATTACTTAGGTGTAAACAAATAAAGTATCATAACGTATTCTTCTTCAGTTATCAGTAACCAGGAATATTAAGTACATTTAAAGAATTATTTATAAATAATATGTGGAGAATTATTTATTGTTGCATCATTTTATTATTCTTGTAATAATATGTATATGTTATATGCATATTTTATTTTTTATATGTGTTATATGTATTCTCAACATATTATTTATATATGTATATATATAATATGTTGAGAATTATTAATTGTTTCATTATTTTATTGTTTTTTTAGTAGTATTATCATATGTAGAAAGTATTATGGTTTGGTAACCAAACTTTTTTATTTCCTAAGTAAATTAATGAAACATTTTGCATAATTTTTATAACGTATTAATTAACTAATTATTGAACAATATTATTTTCAGTTATTATTATTATTATTATTATTATTATTTTCAATGTTATAAGTAAAAGAGTGAATGTGTAACAAGTTTTAATTAATTTAAATAATTTTAGTAATTTATTTCATATCGCACTAGTATTATATGTAGAAAGTATTTTGGTTTTGGTAACCCATTTTTTTTATTCCTTAAGGAAATTAATGAAACATTTTGCATAATTTTTACAACAAATTAATTAACTAATTAATGAACAATTATTAACATTTTCAATTATTATTATTATTTCCAAGGACATTTATTATTATTATTTTCAAAGTTACAAATAAAATGTAAACGTGTAATAAGTTTTAATTAATTTATATAATTTTATTAATTTATTTCATATCGTATTATCTTTAAATGATAAAGATTTGAAATAATTTTGAACACAGAACAGAAATAAATCGAAATCTTTATTTATATTAAAATTTTTATTACAAATTAATTAATTAATTATTATTATTTTCAATTATTATTTCTTATGTATATTAAAATTTTATAGAAAATTAATTAATTAATTATTGAACAATTATTATTATTTTCATTTATTATTATTATTTTTAATGTTGCAAGTAAAAGAGTGAACGTTTAACAAGTTTTAATTAATTTAAATAGTTACGTTAATTTATTTCATATCGTATTATCTTTAAATAATAAAGATTTGAAATAATTTTGAACACAGAGCAGAAATAAAATCGAAATCTATTTAAATCTATAATTATCATCTATTAAATTATCTTCTATAATCAAATCATGTATCATTTATTTAAATCTATCATTGCTTAAAATATTCCTGCTAAAATATTTACGAAAAATTAGAAACTATTTAATGGATTAAACGTAAATTATTCAATAATTAAAAATGGTTTTTACCTTCAAACATCTTTCAATTAAAAGAGTAAGATTTAAGAGTAAATGTTTTTTTTCCTCCACTTTTCCTCCATTTATAACTTAAAATATTTTAAACTACACACGGATAATCTATAGCATTTTATTATTATGTATATATAATTTAATGAGCGTTTTTTTATTTCTGTTTATTCAATAAAAGGCATTGCACTATCTTGTGAATATCGCCATTAAAATAATACATCTATAGGGAATATAGCCATTAATTTCTAAATTAATGCAACCTTAGTGAATAAATCAGTTAATTTCTAATATAATAACACCATTAACTTTTAAAATAATAAAGCCGTAGGGAATATACCCATTAATTATACACCAAAATCCAGTTATTTTGAGAAACTGACAATTTTGAGCATTATATTAAGACATCTTTAGATAATCTAAAGTAAAGCATCTTAAGTAAAGACATTTTAAGTCATATATTCTATTATATACCTTTTAACATAAATTCGTTAAAAGTTAATGACAGAATACAAAGAAAATTATTTTTCGGAGGCAAAATAATTTGAACTATTTGAATGCTTTTAACATATAGCGAGCTTTTATGTTGAAAGCGTTCAAATAGTAAAACGTATCCGAAAAACTAAGACTGTTTTAATTAGTTAACTAATAATGTTCGTGATCTGTACAAAATCATTTAATACAGTTGAATCTACACCCCCCCCCCCCACTCACCCCCCACTTACGCACACACACACACACACACACACACACATATAACAACTACTAATGTATGAAGAATAATAATGGTAATAGCAAAGTAACTTCAGAAGCTATTTTTAATTATTTAACTAATAATGTTCGTGATCTATACAAAATCATTTAAGACAACTGAATCTACACCCAGCCACTGCCCCACATACATATACATAAAAACATACACACACGCATACATACATACATATATATAACAATAATGTATGTTGAATAACAGCAAAGAGTAACTTTAGAAGTTCATTTTTTGAACTAGTATAACAATAAATTCTTGATACTAAATCTAAATTTAGATCAATATAAAAAGAAGAATTCAGTGTTAAAATTATATAACATCAATCCCAATTCGGTAACACTAAATCACAAAAAAATAAAGAAGTAAATACGGAATTCCAAGAAATAAAGGCATCATCAAAACGAACAGAATAAAAAAAAAAAAGAAAAAGAAGCTGACCCAATTCATTGAGTAAAGATAATTTCTTTTGAGCAAGATTATCAGAAAGAAACGTTGGAAATACAGAAAGCAGAATTTCTCGCCAAAGAACTTTTTATTTCTCAAAAAGTAATGTATAAAAGAAAACGAATCTATTCTTCCTTTCTTTTTTTATATCGAATACAAAAGAAAAGAAAAGAAAGATAGAAAGAAAGAAACGAAATAGTTTATGTTACGTTTCTTTCCTTTTTTTTTGTCCCTCAAGAAATCGCTTTTCTTTTTATGTCTACTTTTATACGGGAAGGCTTTTATGTAGGGAAAGGGCGGAAGAAACTGCTGCAGAATCTTTTCTTGCACACTTATCTTGATATTCCTGCGACTTTCTGCTGGGGGATGCAATTGCAGGGGAGGGGGAACGAGGACTGAATTGAATGGGGGAAGGGGGCTGAAATTGGTATGCCCGAGGCATCGTGTGTTCGGCTCGATGACCAGAAACATTGGATGGCAGTTAGGAATCGATATTTCCCGGAACACAACGATTGGACAAACACATCGCTTCGGCCCCTAACATCCTTCGCTCCCCCCTGCTTCGATTCGCTTCCTTCCACCCCCTATTTGCGGCCCCCCTCCCTAAATCTCACTTCTTCCTCATTGTTATCTCTTTGCTCTATCTCATACCGAGCCAGCCTCCGAAGGAAAACCTCTAAAATAAAAGCTGTTTGTATAATATACCCCAGGTATTTCAAGTATGATTATGGGCTGAGTCACTTTTATTTTAAAAGGCTTCAAATGGATTGACGTTGGGTCGGTAAAGGAGGGTAACAGATAAATGATAAAACTAAGATATCTATTATTCTTCGTGTAATGCATTGTGAAGTAAAAGGAATCGTAATAAACCGCAAGTATTGTACATGATCATGAAATATTGAGCTCTGACTTTTATCCTTTTGTTTTCTTATAGTGTGTGGCTAATCTTTTGCGGTAGTAAATAGCTTAGTTATTTTGATCATAAAAATAAAATAAAAGAATTGAATATATTATTTTTTGCTACAAATTGTACATAAATTTTTTTTTAGTTAGTTTAGACCTATTTGCAAGTATAGCGCATTTTTTTAAATTTATATTTAATTTTAAGTATAAACAATTATATTTTTAAAATAATTAATATAATTGTAACCATTTATTTCTGTTTAAAATAAAATAATCTAAGCAAGAAAATTACAAAAATTTTTATGAGAAGGAAATACATCTGACGCAAAGTAAAATAAATTTAAGGGATATATTACAGTAATTGCAACTAACTTTAATTATTGTATTCTAAGTGTAAACCAAATAAAATCTGCAAAAAAATCTGCTATGTTACTGATGAAAACTGATGACTTACTTACTCATGAAAACTTACTGATGAAATGAATTAATAAATCCAATAAGTTGTTAGTAAATCGCATCTTAGCAATTTCAAAGGACAAGTAGATTGGAATGCTTGAATTCTGAAAATGGAGCATGGAAAACAATCCTTGGGTACAAAAAATATCTTTAGAATGTAATTTTCAAAACGGAATGTACTGGTAAATTTTATTTTTTTTTAAATCGCGAAACAAATAAAAATAAAAATAACGGCAGTATTTTGAACAAAATAAAATTAAAATTTCTGATTTATTTATCAACATACTTATTTTTTCAAAAGATAACTAACTAAATGTCCTCTATTTAATACGTGACTATCTAATGTGTATTTACTCGAACTATGTATTTAAAAATAATTCTGGATTTTTCTATTGAGTTTTTCCTTTTTGAATTGATTTTGAAAACGAGATAATTGAGAAGTAAGTAAATCAGAAAATCACGCATTGCATTTTTAAAAAAATACTCTTGTAAATTAAGGCATCTGAAATTAAGATATACAACTTTTTTTTATCAATGTAAATTATTAACCTCCTATCGTATGAATTACCAAGATTTTAAATATATATATATATTATTATTATTATTATTATTATTATTATTATTATTTTTTTAAGCTTTCGTCCAATTTTGAATTCCCTAAAATTAAACTTTTGTCCGATTTTTCTTGTCAAATTTTATTTGATGTAAATCGTGTTTTAAAGTATTTTAGCATTTTATGTATTATTTTGCTTTCTGCTACTAAGTACTACTGATACTGCATTTTGCTTTCTGCTTTATTAAAATACAAGGTTTTCTTCTGTTATAGATCGTTTGGCCGCGACTTGACCAAGTCTGGCACTTGTGTCATGAAACATTAACCAACCGACCATCCAATCAAATGATTTAGTATTGAATAGAGGAAAAAATTAAAAAGGTATCTTCTACAGCATCAGAATCAGAATCAGTGGCAGTAGACAGAGAAAATAGCGAAACCAGTGCAAATGATAAGACTGAGTTATTCGATAATGATGTATGGATGAGCCTGACCAAGAGCCAGTCATCACATGACATGTTGTTGTTGTTACTTATGGCTATATTGGAACTCAATTCATACAAATTTGGCCACTTACCGTAGAAACAAAAAAGAAATTATAAACAAATTAAAATTACAAAGGGAAAAGACCAGACATTCCCAATAAAAGACGACCAAAAGGCCTTAAAAACAGTTAGAAACAAGTTAAATGTTCTAAGGATAAAATTTAAAAAGCTAGAAGCACCATAATAAACTTTCATGTGATCAGGACATGTATTCTCTGGCTCTCCAGTAAGGAGTACACAAATCACCATTCTGTTGTAAGTTAGAGACCAGTCCCGAGCAAACAAGTAGATGGACCTTATTCATTTTATCGTCTTACATAAAATGCATATATCACAGCATCATATGACATTCTTTTAGTAATTTTATCTGCTTAATACTAGTCATTCTGAAGAGTTTTTACCAGAACTACAAATAATTTCTTTTTTGAACACTATGTTTTATGACACCCTTTATAAGACAAGTATTTTACTGTATAGTTCATTGTTTGGGGCAGATCTTCATTGACCTTTGTGCCACAAAGTATCATCAACCAGCCAAAGTATCTGATTTTCTTTTCAAAAGAGATGTATGAATTAATAAAGTTACCCCTTCAAGTTTTAATATAAAATTTCAATTTAAAACCAGTTAAATAATGAATTACATGCATGTGAAGACCATACTTTTTATGACGAATTAACTTTTCTATCATGAAAGAGTGGAGCTTTAACATTCAAACACGCTTACTCTGATGAAAGAGCTTAACACATTCTTTCCCAGTCAATTGATTGTCCATTCAAAACTTCACCTACTCATTTGTTACAGCATTCAGCTTATCAAATTTTGTCGAACATCTAAATATTTCGAATCGTCGCTTTAAACACCCTCACGTTCTATATTTGATATTCGTGAGATTTACATATTTGTTCGCGGATAATTTGCGTTCGCAAATTTGATCGCAGGGGCTCTGTCAACACACCGCGAAAGGTTAGTATGCATTCAGAAATGAGTCGATCCGTTTTAAGATGAAAGGTTTGTCGCGGCTTTTAAGTGTTGCGCGAGTCAATTTCGCAACGCATAAGCAAACCCGGAAAGGTTGTTAGGATTTGGTCACGAACACAAAGGATGTAAAAGTTATGTAAAATTGTAGCCATTTGTATACATTGCTTCAATAACGATTTTAAGTCTACTCTCAAATGAAACTTGGCTTCAAAGCTTCTTGTAGAATTTACATGTGGACAAGAATATGCTACATATCGACTCATTTAAGGCTTTTTAAATAACTGATACGGAACGAAATAAATTTCGTTGATAAACGCAACTATAAAATTTTTTTCTTGGACATGGGAATCTGAAAAGGAACATTTCTTGCGTTCTTTGAAAAACATGTAAACAAGAAAATAATGCAACATATCGGCCCGTATATCGTGAATTTTAAAGTAAATCGGCTACCAACCTAAATTGTATTTCTGATTATTATTATCTAAACTAGGAACGCATAAACCGGTGATCACTTCATCATTTGTCAATTTCACTTTAAAAAGTCATATGATAGGTGTTTTTTTTATAGATTCATTGATGAAAAATTAAACTTGGAACATGAGCAGGTTCTAGATTAATAAATAAGAAAATGTTTATTAGAAAAATATTTCATTTGATGTTTTCTTATATATTGCAAACTAGAAGACGTGAATCTTTATGATTCTTGAAGACAAACTGGAAGACATGAATCTTTATGATTGTTGAAGACAAACTAGAAGATATGAATCTTTATATTGTATATGTACATGTATCTTTATGGATCTTTTTTTCATTAGCCTGGTTGTTAAGTTTGGAACTACGTTATTTATTCACTTTTAGCCTCACGCAGGGCTGCAACTTATATAACTCGTGGCCTAGTGATAACTTGCACACCTGACTCAATTGCTGCTGACAGCGTTTGCTGTAATAACTGCTTTCAGAAATGAAGATACTGGACAGTGATTTAGACAGTTTGCTTAAACATCTCGCATCGACAGTTAGGCTGTTTTTCAGGAGTTCTCCAAGTTTTCTTCCATAGTACTAGCAAATACGAGACAGTTCGTAATATACATAAGAAACACACTATATAATATAATATATATATATATATATATATATAAATATATATACACTATGTGGAAGAAAGTGACGGGACACGACACTATAATGACATAAACCCATATTTATTACAATTAATAGGCGGTAGGGCCTTCTTTGGCTGCGATCCCAGCTGCAACACTTCTGGGCATGCTTTCCACTAAATTAGCCATAGTGGCAAGAGGAATTTCCTTCCAAATGTTTAACAGGAAGTTCCATAATTCAGGCTTGCTTTTGGGAAGTGGGGTGCTGGCCCTCAACCGACGGTCCAATTCGTCCCAGAGATGTTCAATTGGGTTAAGATGAGGGCTCTGCGCGGGCCACTCCATGCGTTTAACGTTGTTGTTCACATACCAATCAAGAGTCCTCCTTGCAACATGGCATGTTGCGTTGTCGTCTTGATACCAGCAATCATCCATATAGTACGTTGCCCACAAGGTAGGAAGGACATGATTGTCGAGAATATCACAGTATCTATCGGCATTCATCGCACCATCAACCTTCACCAGTGGGCCAGCCCTATACCAGGAGAAACAGGCCCATATAATCAATCCTCCTCCACCATACTTTACAGTTGGGATGACACACTCGGGCAAAAGGCGTTCTTCTGGTAAACGCCATACCCAAACACGTCCATCGGAACGGAAAAGGGTAAATCGTGACTCGTCACTCCAAAGGACGCGTTTCCAGTCATCCAGAGTCCAAGTACGGTGGTCTTTGGCCCATCGAAGGGCGCGCTTTCTTGTTGGTTTTCGTAATCAAAGGCGGCCGCCGAACGTCCAGTGTAACCCAACTTATGGGCCTCGATACGAAGAGTCTTGGTCGAAACGGCCACACCTGTGGCTTGTCTAAACTCATTAGCGATGTTATCCATGGATGTTTAACGGTTACTTCGAATCTCCCTGCCGAGCACCCGCCGGTCCCTGCTGGTGAGAACTGTAGGTCGTCCACTTCGGGGTTTGTTCTGACAGTGTCCCTCAGTCTTGTAGCGACACACAACACGTGCTACAGTTGATTTTGAGCAGTTACGGAGACGGGATATCTCCCTAATTGACACCTTGGCAAGATGCAATCCAACCAACACACCTTTCTCGAACTCAGACAACTCTTCCCGTGGCGGCACCTTGACAAAAAACAACTCTAGTCGACTCCACAGAGTATTTATAGGATATGGCTGACACGTGATACCCATTATTGCGCATGTGTCAGCTGTATTGTCGACTTTTCTACTTTTCGAGAGGTGTCCCGTCACTTTCTTCCAGATAGTGTATATGTATATATATATAAACACACTACCCACAGATAGAAAATAAGGTCTCAACACTGCTGGACATTACTCGTGGGTGAAAGTTTTTTTCCCCCAAGAATCTACATATTTTATGAAATTGTTAAAAGTGAGTTACATTTTAAAATTGCGCTCAGTAAAGTTGCTGCGGTTGTTGCCAGATAATATATAGAAATACGGAAGCCCTTTTTGATTAGAATGTATTTATAAACAAACATATTTTCAACCCTATTCAACAAAACCCGAAATAATAAAAATCATTTGCCTATCACTTTAGCTCTTGTATATTTCGAAAATCGAGCAAAATACTGAAAAACTTATCAAATCATCATAATCGCTTATCAATTATTTATTTATTTTTTATTACATTATATTATTTATTTTTTATTATATTGTTTATAAATATAAATAAAATAAATATCTAATAAAAAAATTTTCAATATTGCTTGTTTTTTCGTGTTGTCCGTGCACGAGTATAAGCGTCCCGCCAGCAAGTACAGTGAGTATAAATGACTCTTTTCTGAAACCTTCTATAATTAATATATATTTCACAAGAAAATGTACTTCGTCTAGTTTACAACATACTAAAAATATCCTTTTTCCTTACTAGTATCGCAATTATGAATAAGTGGCTGTTTAACATATATACTAACCACTGCTCTTTTATACTATACTAACTATTCTTCATATAATGCACTAACTATTCTTCGTATAATATACTAACCACTCTTCCTAAACCTTTATTTCCTCCTTTGTTTAAATTGCATCCATCTGTTTTGCCGGCTAAATTTAGCAACTGCTGTACGAGACAAGACTTATGTAACGTTCGTTATTTGCTGTAGTAAGAGCTGTGACACATATGATAAATTTCACTAGAACAAAGTTATATCTTTTATCATATTAGTTAATTAAAAATTATGACCAAGAAACACGCATGCTAGCCCAATAAAATTTTGCGTTTATATCGCTTTAACTCAAAGGTTCTTTACTTATTTTGCTTATTTTTTTACCCCCAATATGTGGCCATAAATAAATTTTAATTCCATGTTAAATTAATATTTATTCAAATTACTCGATGACATTTAAGAATCAAGATGTGTAACTTTGATGGATATAGACTATGAAACACTGACAAATATATAAAAAGGCAGATAAAAAAAAATCCATTTCATTCAGTGTAAGAAATAGAAACTTCTGCATTTTCTTATTGAAAAAATTAAAAAAGATGCATGAGATGTAGATCTACCGTGTTATATAATGTAATGCTTTGAAACGTATCTAAATTGATAAAGTTAAGTTAGATTACACAGTGGTATTTTAAGAATCAAGATGACACACTGAAAGATATATTAAAAACTTTGGTAATACAAAGATATCCATTAAAAGTGAAAATATAAATTGTTGTATTTAATAAATGATGGGAAAAAAGGGTTATGAAAATACCGGGATATTTAATATTATGTTTTAAAGCATATATGTTAAATTAATATTTATTAAGTACGTCACATTACGCGATGGTATTTTAAGAATCAAAGTATGTAACTTTGATGGATAAACACTATGAAACACTGAAAGATAGATAAAAAAATTCAATACATTCAATGTGGGAAATAGAAACTTTTGAACAGAAACTTTTTTTTTATATTACACAGTGGTATTTTAAGAATCAAGATAACACACTGCATGGTATATTAATAACTCTGGCAATAGAAAAATATTCATTAAAAGTGAAAATATAAATTTTTGCATTTAATAAACGGGTTACGAAAATGTCGTGTTTTTTAAGGGTTATGAAAATGCCGTGTTTTTTAAAGTTATACTTATATACCATATATTCCATGTTAAATTAATATTTATTAAGAATGAAACTTTGAATCAAGACATGTAACTTTGATGGATATACACTATGAAACACTGACAGATATATAAAAAAAATTCAATGCATTCAATGTGGGAAATAGAAACTTTTGAACAGAAACTTTTTTTTTTATATTACACAGTGGTATTTTAACAATCAAGATAACACACTGCATGGTATATTAATAACCCTGGCAATAGAAAAATATTCATTAAAAGTGAAATTATAAATTTTTGCATTTAATAAACGGGTTATGAAAATGTTGTGTTTTTTAAGGGTTATGAAAATGCCGTGTTTTTTAAAGTTATGCTTATATACCATATATATTTCATGTTAAATTAATATTTATTAAGAATGTAACTTTAGGCGATAGTATTTTAAGAATCAAGACATGTAACTTTAGGCGATAGTATTTTAAGAATCAAGACATGTAACTTTAGGCGATAGTATTTTAAGAATCAAGACATGTAACTTTGATGGATAAACACTATGAAACACTGAAAGATAGATAAAAAAAATTCAATGCATTCAATGGGGAAAATAGAAACTTTTGAACAGAAACTTTTTTTTATATATTACACAGTGGTATTTTAAGAATCAAGATAACACACTGCATGGTATATTAATAACTCTGGCAATAGAAAAATATTCATTAAAAGTGAAAATATAAATTTTTGCATTTAATAAACGGGTTATGAAAATGTCGTGTTTTTTAAGCGTTATGAAAATGTCGTGTTTTTTAAGCGTTATGAAAATGCCGTGTTTTTTAAAGTTATGCTTATATACCATATATTCCATGTTAAATTAATATTTATTAAGAATGAAACTTTGAATCAAGACATGTAACTTTGATGGATATACACTATGAAACACTGACAGATATATAAAAAAAATCCAAGGCATTCAATGCGGGAAATAGAAAGTTTTGCATTTCCTAAACGAACGAAAAAGCGAAAGGGTTATGAATTCGAATAAGGAAACTGTTTTCCAGACGAAGGCAAAATCGGGAGATGCCACGATTTCATATTGGTCGCTGATTCATACGAAAGGTGGGGAATAATAATGATATATACATGTTCCATTCTTTGGAGTGAGCTTGGCAGAATGAAGAGGGCCGTAAAAACCTGAAGAAGTTTCCCTCGACATCTTTTGGGAGATTTGCGAAGACCATCCATCGCTCGGATATCTGCTGCAAGAATCAGCTCGATCCTTTTACGGTTCCCCTCATGCAGAAAGAAATTCAAAATCAAAATAGAAATAAAAAACGTTTCCTCTCCTGAACGTGATACAAATTTCTTCCGCGGACTCAAGATGGTGAAAAAAAAAAAAAAAAAAAAAAAAAAAAAAAAAAAAAAAAAAAAAGTGACAGAACCGGATAAATGGAAAAGATTCCCAAGGAATATTGAATGAATTATTCATGGATTCCCCTCCACTCGCGAAGAACGAAGGCAGGCAGTCTGTAGCAGCATCGGACAGAAAATTCCATTTCGTTCGCTTTTCCAGTGGTGTGGGAAAGGGAATATTCCCTCCGAGTCCTGCCGGCTCGAAAATCGGGAAAAACTTTTTGATTTCTTTCCAGGGTTGCTACAGCAAAAGCGATGCCAACTTGATTCCGGGAGGGGAAATAAAATAAAATAAATAAACAAAGTAAGAATAAAAAAAGATTACCTTGGGATTTTACCCCGGAACTGAAAAGATAGATACTCCAACTCGAAATGCCGGATTTTCCTTTTTTTCTCGTTTTTTTTTTTTTCCTTTTTGAGTCCAAAAAATGGGAGAGACAGTTGCTTCGGGAAAAAATTCGGTTTGTATTTAAGGTAAGGAATAATATCCACGTGTGTATTGAGTACGGTACTAGATTCAGCTAATAAATAATAGGGTTTTTTTTTCGTTTTCGATATCATGGTTAAAATTTTGAAGAATAATGTCTTGGTTATACTGGGCAAAGCATCTCTACTAAAGATTTTTAAAATATTTTGAATGATTCTGGTCTTTATATTAATAGATAAAGTAAGAATACTAAAGACTACCTTCGAGTATCATTCTGGAATTGAAAAGTTAGATTCTGTAACTAAAAATGCCGGATTTTTCCCATTCCAAGAACTAAGAGGTTTGGTTTGTAGGTTCTACGGTCATTTTTTGCACACGTTAGGCTAATTAGACCGGGATCTCCAGTTTAACGTGGATGCCAAACCCCTAATGAACATCCATGACATTGCCAGGATTCGAATCTGAAGCATCAAAGTCCAGAGCGCTAGCCAATTGGCCATCAGACCACCTAAGAAATAAGAGAGATAATAGTTTTGGATAAAATTAGGTATATATTTACTGTAAGAAAAGAATCCACCTCTATATTAAGCATTATACTAGAGTCATCTAATATAAAATAACGTTTTCGTTTTCTACAGTGCGATGATTAAAATTTCGCTGAATAGAGGTTTGCTATTGTAAAAAAGGCCAAATACAGGGATTATAATTTAATTTCTTATATTTTTACTATTTATATCCCATTTTTATTGAGAGTTGTTGAAATACATTGAACCATTTGGATTGCACAGTAATTGATTATAAAGAGAGAATTTTGTTGAAATTAAAACGCTATATGCAAATAAATTTTTGAAACAAAATTGATATTTAACATGATCTGTTATGTATCAGATGTGACATTAAGTTAGTGTCGTAAAGTTATTTATGTTATTGCAGAAACTGCATCTTTTTATAATCAAACTATTATTCAAAAGATAAAAAATACATTTTTATTTAAAAATTAAAAGGTTTACTCATTGTAATTCAAAACATATTGTAGGTGCCATTTTTTATGAAGAGGAAGTAACTAATTCTTTATTTACTAATAATTTATTGTTGTTTCAGCATCGTATGTAATAAAATAATTCTTCAGAAATTATTCAATGTAAGGAGTGGAAAGACAGCAAGGGTACTTTTACCGAAATGCATCCTTGGGAAGTATGTTATAAAAAAATGTAATAACAATTATTCACACGACAGTTTGAGTTATTTTTGCTAGATTTTAAGGAACAGTATGAGTTAAAAAAATGCACTAAAACTTAGTCATCCTATATTAGTTAAATGCATTATTTTCCAAGAAAAAACACATGGACTGACGGATATACATAACATATTGTTCAATGATTTAATTAATATAAGGAGGGGAAAGATAGCAAGGATACTTTCACCGAAATGCATCTTTGGGACGTATGTTATAAAAGAATATGAAAATAATTATTCAAAGACCAGTTTGGGTTAGTTTTTGCTAGATTGTAATGGACACGATGAGTAAAAAAAAGGCACCAAAACTAAATCATCCTATATTAGTTAAATACATTATTTTCCAAGAAAAGGACTGATGAATATGCGTTTCCTGTATTATAAATGTTATTTGAACGAGAAACGTGATTATTAAATCTTTTTAGAAACAATGATTAGAGTTGAACCTCTCTAGGACATTAACTTAAGAAGTGATATTAACGATTAATATCACTAGTCTAGTCTAATAATAATTTGAATCAAGAAATTAAACTAAAGGGCATTGGGTGAGTTTTTGTCTCGTGATTTTCATTTTATGAATCTACTGTAATTGTTGTTGAATGATTGTGAAATAATGAGGTGAGTAATAACATGAGTTATTTACCAAGGCTTTATTCCTGGTAATAATTTCAAAACACCTGTTTTACGTTTGCTTACAAAATGAGTATGGATCTAGGCAATACAGGCAAAATTAAAGTTATTAACTAAAATCTAATATAATACATATTAGAGTAAAAGAAAACAAGATTCATTCAGAAACAAGCCATATGAGGATTCAGAATAAAATATTTTCTGAAGTGAAATTATACTTTAGTATTTTTCTTTAGTTTAATTTTTGCGATACTGTATCTGCTTTATTTTAATAATTGCTAAATGCTAAAGTAACTTCAGTTGAATTTTACCAATGATCTTTGTCAATATACATATAATGACAGGTAACTCTTATTTCATATTTATCATTGGAATAGTATAATGATAAATACAATGATGAAATACATTATAAACAAAAATGATTTAAAGGATTTAAATAATTTATAAAATAAGCGAAATGCTTGAACAAAGGGGAAGAAATCGTTAGCGTTATTTTCTAACCGCTTTTGTTAATTTTCTTTTTGTTGGTCAAAAATACTTTAAAATCCTTTTGATAAAAACCTCTTTTATGCAGAAGTTTATTTTATTATAATTTATTCTTTTCAACTTTTTAATAATAAAAATATTTCCATTTTTGTAATTTTATTGCAGAAAAAAACTTTTTTGCGTTTAGAACAACTAATTTGAAATTCAACTGAAAAATTGTTCTTTATTCTAAACGTCATTTATTCAACAATGTTACAAAAGTTTCAGGATTTAAGAAACAATGATGATGCCAAAAATGATAATCACCAGCAGAAGTATGTCACTGAGAGAATGTAGAATTTTATTCAGGAATACAAAATAGCATACAAATTTTTGCAATGCATATTACTAAAACGTATTCATGATGCTCATAAATATTTGTACAATGGAAGAACATATCGTTAACTTGGGTAAAAATTCTGCAATGAAGATGTTTCGAAATTGCTTATTACAACATTTTGTTTATTTTAATTATAATAAAAATATTACACATTTTTCGACAGAAAAATTTTGAACAGAAGAATTTTAAATGCCTGCAAACGTTATATAAAATTTGATTTTTTTTCACTACAAAGTATAAAAATTTCTATGCAATTTTAAAATTGTTTCTAAGCATCCTTTTGCCCACAGGACAAAGCCATCGGAATACATTAAAAGCAATCTTTCACGAAACTACCACACATTTCATAAACAAAAGTTGACATTGTGTAAAAGAGTAAAAGCTTTAACGAAAGGAGAATAAATAAATACATTAAAAAACAAAAAAAACTTTTATCGCTTGATAACATTTTATTGTCAAACCTAAAATTAGCAATTGCAAACAAGCTAGTGTCCCGACGACAGAAAGTTAAATTGATTTGCAATCTTTAATCTCCGCCAACAATTCTTCAAATGAGAAGAATTCTCGCCACGCTTCCTTCATCTTCTTGAAGGTGGGATAATGGAGGTGGAAACATAACACAATCAAGTTATTTGAAAACCAGCTACAACTCAGTTGTTTGCTTTAGAATTTGGGTGGTAATGCGAAGATTCGAAGCAAACTGCTGTAAGTCATCTTAAAAGAAAGTCTTCTAACAACAGTTCTTAGCCAAACCGTGTCCCAATAACACCACATCTTCAAGATAGCCTTATCCCAATCTTTTTCTGGCAGGTTGAGTCACCCCAATGAAAAATTCTGTTGCACCCCAGCCTGAAAAACATTGAAAGAAGGATGGGGGTGGGGGTGTAGCAAGGGAAAAATGAGACATAAAGGTAGGTGGGATAAAGGAAGATAATACGGGGGTCTCCCCCCTATCTCATGCCTGAATCGCGGCCAACGCGAAACGTCAGAGCTCGTGCTCTCCTCCACCAATCAATGAAGACCCCAAGAACATAGGAGCCCGAAAGCTATGCTCGGCCAATCAGGAACAATGCTGGTTCCTGGAAAATCGATAGGGCCTTCAGTAAACACCCCTGCAGTGGATGAAGATATGGATGAACACTTTTAGGAGAAGGGGGTGAATTCACGAGTAGGTGGGGTTGAGGGGACCTCAAGAACAGACTCTATACTTTGGCGACAATTCTTAGAATTGGACTAGAAGGGGGACACACATAGTCTTCTAAAATTTAGTTTACAACTTTATTTCTATCAGAAATCTACAACTGATTTTAATAATACAAAAGGATAAGTTTTTACACTACAATATAATGTAACTTAACATGATGGGATATTGTGCAAATCGAAATCTTTCTATCACATTTTAATTTGCTTTTAAAATCTCTAAAAGCTTTCTCAAACATACAAATTTGATTTAAACTTAAAACAGTATCTGACGTACAACAGAAGGGATGCATGTTTCAGAAGTATCGATGAAAGATTTTGTTAAACTTTTATAAGTAAAGCCAGTTTTTAGTATTTTTTTTCGTTTAATTTTTGCTACTCTTAAAGTAAAGAAAAAAGTTTTTATAATTTTGTTATAACTATCTGTCTAATATTTTGATTGTTGTAAGGACTTAGTAGTTGAAGCGTATGACAGTGATAGTTTTAAAGTGATGTAGATTATCCCATTTGAATTAAATCAATTTGAAACATAAGATATAATTAAATCGATAGACACATTGATAAAATAATCACTAATGTTTGTGATAAATAATTTAATTTTTAATAAGTATTTCAAATTAATTTGTTTAATATTTAATTAATATGTAAGAAAATTTTATAATAATTTGTTTCAAGAGAATGTAGTATTTCTATTTTCCTTTTTAAACTGCAACTTGTTCCAAGCTTTAATTATACGGTACCTTTAATAAAATAAAGTTAATGCATCTTGCATATTAATTTATCATAGTTAAAGTGCTTAATTATTTACGACTGCTAACCCAACAAAAATGATTATGGTTCAAATGGTACACATTTTTAGGGTTGAAACTTCTCACTAAGGTACAAATATTCCGGGTTGCTTTAAATCTAATGTTTAATCAAGTATTTATTTCATATTATAGATTCAAATTCATATTATAGATTTAAACTTTTTGTAGATATAATTCAAAGTAAACATTTATTTCGATTCAAGTTACTTATTTTTGTAATTTGAAAATTAAAAAGAGAATATGATAAATATCAACCAGCAATTACTTTTTTTAAATATTTATTTATTCTTAAAGTTATTTTTAGCTACTTTGAATAAAGTTTGTATTAAAAAAATCTGGAAAATGTAATTAGATATGCTGAATATAATATCGTCTTAAACAAATAAAAATAAATTAAACTTTGGATATTTATCTCAATATTTTAGTTCAATAAATAATTTCCAAAATTCTTAAATAAAGCTGTATTGATTAAATTTCAATAAACATAAAACTTATATTGATTTAAAAAAGTAATTCTTGTATAATTTGTGAGTTATTTGATTCATTGATTATAATATTGATAAGTTATATATTGGGAATATTCGTTTTAAACCATCTGATTTCGTTTACATCTTAAGTTAAAATACAGTAAGTTTTTGCAATTATACCCAGGCGTGAACCTAGGATTTTGTCTTGGGTGGGGATTGGGGTGAACAAAATAAAATATAGCTGTTCATGAAACTCAGTAGGTCATGCTAAACTGTAAGTAATAGAAAAGGTATTTGAAGTCGAAATTTAATATATTAATTATTTTATTAATAATTTTTATATGGCTCTAATTTGGTTCAAATACATAAAAAAGGAAATATTAAACTAAGAAAAATTGCACAAAAGATTAAAATTTAACTTCTAAAAAATTACATCAAAGTATAAATTAAAATTCAATCTTCTTTTCTCTATTCAATGACATCGTTTATGTAAACTTCAATATTTCTGTCCTGGCAATGGCATGAATGTTTGTTAGTGATTCGAAATCCACATTAAACTGTAGGTCCCGGTCTAATTAGCCTAAAGTGTGCACAAAATGATCGTAGAGCCACAAATCAAACCAATCAAATCAATATTTCTGTGAATATTTAATAAAACTAAACCAGGAAAAACACAGGCTCAATTAATAAATTCAGGCGTGATAGTAAAATGACACTGATAAGAAAAACACTGATTCATTGAAATATTAAGGATTTAGCAAAAAACAATAGGATATTATAAATAATTGGAAATGGTCATAAGTTTGCACATATTCCACTTATGGGATTGGGTGGGTGGCTCAAACTCGCCAGGCTCACCTGATTATACCAATATTTCTAATTTTAGATTCTTTTGTATTATGCAGCCTTGCCGTTTGAACATTTTTATAAATGTTGATCGAGCATTGAACTTTCTCCTGTACAAAATCACCAAGAATCGAGATCCCGAGGAAAACCGTAGACCGATATTCTACCCTCCAAAATCCTTTCCTGGTGTCGACAGATCAAATGTAAAAAAGAGGATGGGGGAAGATGCACTGGAGCAAAAAAGAAACGTTTCTATCCAATCGACAATTCATGCCCACGGTCTCTGCAGTCTTTATTAAATTTAGAGGGATTTTTTCCCCTTCCTTCCCCCCCTGTTCCCTGCCTTCGATTTATTTGCCGGAATACTCGAAAGGGTGCAAGACTGACTAAAATAGGTAGGACTCGTTTCAAATTCTGTGTTTCCAACTGAAAATGTCGGACTGGTGAATTGGACTGCAATACACGTTCCGGATTTTGATTCACTTGACGGACCTGGAGTAGAAAGAAAGACTTGCCAGAGAATAGAGCTCTGCATTAGTTTCGCTTGGTAGAAAAGGTGGGAGCTACTCCTGGAAGATTACTTGGCAGAGACTATTTATAGGGGATAGCGACTAAAATTAGACTTAGATTAGGTTGTAAAATAGTATTTTTAACTTGTTAATTTCTCTTTTTAACAAAGGTGGTTAAAAATGGACGAAAAAAAAAGCCTCATTTCTATTTTAGCTCTAATTACTTTTCTTGGTAGGCTTGGTTGATCTTTCATGATTTTTTTTTGTAAGTTTAAAGAAGATTAAATTAAAAATTTAATTTAACTTTTTAAATTTCTTTTTAAAAAAAAAAATTGTTTTACTAAATAAAAGATTCTTAAGTCACTTAATATGGATACAACGATATTTTTTTTTATCAAGCGTGAGCAACTATTATTTTAAATCAATGTAAGAAATACAACGTCTTATGGCATGTTTACATCACTCAATAGCTGCATGCTTTTAAATGTAGTTTTTCATTATTGATATGAATAAGAATCTTTATATCAAAATTTAATATAAATATTATAAAATGACAAAGGTATATTTATTAAATTCAAAATAGTAAACCTTGATTTTTGAGTCATAATTAAAAATTCTCAAATTATGTTATTTAAAATCAATAAAACTTAAATAGTTAATTATTTATTATAATTAAGGAAGGTTATTATTCATTTATATTTTTATATTATTCTAGAATAATGTATATTATAGAAATAGAATTGAGAATATATTATAGAAATATATATTAGAAAAGTTTTGCTTCGTGAGAATATATTATAAAAAAGTTTTTCTCTACAATGAAATTTACCTTATATACTACAATATCTTTATGTTATAGAATGGAGGATAACTATGTATATAGGTAGTCCTTATGTATTACAATAGAGTAAATACAACTTCTATAAACATTATTAAGTAATTTAAATTTATTTTATTTAAGGAAAACAGATAGCGATATTCAATATTAAAATTAAGTAAAAAATATACTCAAAGAGATGTTTATTATTAATATAGAAATATATTATAAATAGAATTATCAATTACACAAATATAATTTTAACTCTTAGAACTAAGAAATTTAATAGAATCATGTCACTCGTATAAGTAAAATTACTGCAGGAATGTAATTTATTAATGTAAATGTATTGTTTATTTGCAACAATATGTGAGCATTTTAATCATTTACACTAAGTAGAAAGTCTTATAATGCCTCATTTGTTCAAAATTCATAGGGTTTTAATTTAAAATAATTGATCTATACATTAAAAATGAAATATAATAATCATAAAAATATCTAGCTTCATAATTAATATTCATATTTTTCATTTATATGTCTTGGAAATTTTTAATTTTTCAAAAACAAACAATAAATACATTAAATTCTTCTGAAGCAATTTTAAATGTCATATAGAAAAGATTCTTTTACGCAGTAGCATTTCTTTAAGCTCTTAAGCTGAAAAAATATGTTACCAGTGATCAGAGAATATTTTCTAGGAAATAATATGAAACCTATGTTATTATTTCCACTTGATCTTATTATAATGGGCGTTAAAATCCATGGAGATTTTCCTAATAGAAAAAAATTTTATTGAGCATTTCATAGGATCAAACACTCTTTCCTCTGCATTAAATTGAGTTTCTACGAAGCATTAGCAGGGAAAACAAGCTAACGTTTAAACGATAAGGTTTAACGAAAGCGTTTCTGAATTTTTCTGAAACAATTTTAAATGACATATAAAATAACAAAGAGAAAAGATTCTTTTAAACAGTAACATTTTTCAATTCCTATTATTAGCTCACACTCTCCCTATATATATCTTGTTCAAATTTTCAATCGTTGATAACGTACTTTTTATTCATCCACTCAAGTTCAAATACATTTTTTTTGAGCTTGTAATGGATGACACTTGATGCTAATACAGTTTTTTCAAATATTAATTCATTAATTAAATTAAATTAATTAATTTTAGTTTTTTTTAGATTTAAGTTGATATATCTACCAATAGATGGCGCCAGATAAACTTAAAAAAACGAATGAAAATTATTTATAAAGGACTTTCTGCAATATAGTGAAAAAAAAGTAGGAATTGACTTTAAATTTTTTTTTTTTACTTACTTGTTTTTAAGTTCTTATGCTGAAAAATATGTTATCAGTGATTAGAGAATATATACTAGGAAGTAATATGAATACATATGCCATTATTTCACCTTTATCTTATTATAATGGACACTAAAATTCACGGAGATTTTCCTGGTGGAAAAAAAAAAAATCATCAAACATCTTCATACGAGCGAACAATCTATCCTCTATGCATTAGCTGAGTTTCTACAAAACACTAAGTGTAAAAATGGAGCTAACGTTTAAACGATAACGCTTAACGAAAACTGTTTCAGAATGCTTCAAAATTTTTCTGAAATATTTTTTAATGACACATAGAATAACAAAGAGAGAGAATTCTTTTACACAGTAACATTTTTTAAGTTCTTAAGCTGAAAAAATATGTTACCAGTGATTAGAGAATATTTGATAGGAAATAACATGAAAACCTATGTTATCATGTCAACTTTATCTTATTATAAAGGAAGTTAAAATTCATGGAGATTTTCCTGTTGGCAAAAAAATTTATAATACATCTTCACACGATCGAACATTCTATCCTTTACATTAAAATGAGTTTCTACAAAGCACTAACTGTGAAAGCGAAGCTAACGTTTTTCTCATTCAGGAAGGAAAAAAAAAAAAAAAAAAGAAAAGAAACAACCCTTTTTTATTGATACTGTGAAGTTATTGCCTTTTTAACGTAAATCTTTCCCTGAAACATTGAAGTAGAAGAGCGCAACCAATACAGTTGTTCGTCAACTGAAATATAAACTCAATATTAGTTTTTTTCCCTTTTACTAGGATAATTCAAATGATGGAAAAGACTTATTTGTTGTCGTGTTTTCTCTTTTATTTTCTAGGGCGATATTGTGTCTGGCACAAGGAAAAGTATGATATCAGTGATTAGAGAAGGTTTTCTAGGAATAATAATAATAGTAATATGGAAACCTATGCCACTATTTCCCCTTTATCTTATTATAATGGACATTAGTGTCTACAAAGGACTAACTGTGAAAACGAAGCTAACGTTTAATCGATAACATTTAACGAAAACGTTTCAGAATTCTTCTGAAACAATTTTAAATGACATATAAAATAACCAAGATAAAAGATTCCTTTAAGCAGTAATATTTTTTAAGTTCTTAAGCTAACAAAAACATGTTATCAGTGATTAGAGATTATTTTCTAGGAAGTAATATGAAAACTTATTCCCTTATTTCAACTTTATCTTATTATAATGGACAATAAAATTCATGGGGATTTTCCTGATGGAATATTATATATATATATATATCAAACATCTTCACAAAATCGAACACTCCGCATTGAACTGAGTTTCTACAAGTTTCTACAAAGCACTAACTGTGAAAACGAAGCAAGTTAACGTTTAAACGATAAGGTTTAGCGAAAACGTTTCTGAATTCTTTTGAAACAATTTTAAATGACATGTAAAATAACAAAGAGAGAAGATTAATTTTTGCCATTATCTCAACTTTATCTTATTATAATGAACACTAAAATTCATGGATATTTTCCTGATGGAAAAAAATTATCAAACATCTGCACACATTCTATTCTGTCATCGAACATTCTATCCTTTGCATTAAACAGAGTTTCTACAAAGCACTAACTGTGAAAACGAAGCTAACGTTTTTCTTATTCAGGATAAAAAAAAAACAAAGAAAAGAAATAACTCTTTTTTATTGATACTGTGAAGTTATTGCCTTTTTAATGTAAATCTTTCCCTGAAACATTGAAGTAGAAGAACGCAACTATACAGTTGTTCGTCAACTGAAATATAAACTCAATATTAGTTTTTTTTCCCTTTTACTAGGATAATTCAAATGATGGAAAAGACTTATTTGTGGTCATGTTTTCTCTTTTATTTTCTAGGGAGATATTGAGTCCGGCGCAAGGAAAAGTATGATATCAGTCATTAGAGAATATTTTCTTGGAAGTAATATGAAAACCTATGCCACTATTTCACCTTTATCTTATTGTAATGGACACTAGTTTCTTCACAGCATTAACTGTTAAAATGAAGCTAACGTTTAAACAATAATTTTTAACGAAAATGTTTCAGAATTCTTCTGAAACAATTTTAAATGACATATAAAAGAACCAAGAGAAAAGATTCATTTACGCAGTAATATTTTTTAAGTTCTTAAGCTGAAAAAATATGTTATCAATAATTACAGAATATCTTCTAGGAAGTAACATGGAAATATATGCCATTATTTTAACTTTATCTTATTATAATGGACGCTAAAATTCATAGAGATTTTCGTGATGAAACAAGAATTACCAAACATCTTCAGGCTATCGAACATTCTATCCTTTGCATTAAACTGAGTTTCTACAAAGCACTAACTGTGAAAACGAAGCTAACGTTTTTCTCATTCAGGATAAAAAAAAACAAAGAAAAGAAACAACTCTTTTTTATTGATACTGTGAAGTTATTGCCTTTTTAACGTAAATCTTTCCCTGAAACATTGAAATACAAGAGCGCAACCAATACAGTTGTTCGTCAACTGAAATATAAACTCAATATTAGTTTTTTTTCCCTTTTACTAGGATAATTCAAATGATGGAAAAGACTTATTTGTTGTCGTGTTTTCTCTTTTATTTTCTAGGGCGATATTGTGTCTGGCGCAGAGGAAAATGAAGCCTTTCGTCTTCTACTCTCGGAGAAGAAACAACTTACCAGGCAATAGGGCAGGAAAATATTCCACCTATCGAAAAACGGAAAAAAAAAAAGAAATTCTTTCCGTTTAGTATTGCAAATAGGACTTGTCCCCGTTTTACTTTCTGGGAAACATCGAAATTCAATAAACGCATCTTTCTTTTAGAAGAAATGCTTCCTCTTGTGAACGTTGGAGAAAAATGTGAGTGCGTACGTAGAAAAGGGGAAAGCAGTTTTCGAGATCCGAAAAATAAAATTGTTAAATTTTTCACACGGAATTGAATTCTGCTGAAGGTATTCGCGAGAATTGGAAAAGAGGCCTGGCTGGCTGCCTGTAGTTTTTTTTTTCCTTCTTCCAGGTTTTGTTTAGATGATTCAAAGTTTTTTCCTTCAAGACAGACTGCACAATGTGTTAATTTTATTAAAGAATGCTCACTTGTATTTCGTAGTATACGTTCAATGAGATATTTCTCAATAAAATTCGATTTTCAGTTCCGAGTTTCCTTTTGAAAGCCTCGTCTGAATATATTTTATGGCTAAATTGAATCCCTTGCAGTTTCAATGAATGAAACTGCTTGTCAATGAAATTAATTAAACGTATTATATAACATTTTTTTAATGAAATTGATTGCATTAAATAAGTAATTTTCGAAAAAAACTTATCAAATTCATGAATTGAATTGAAATGATTCCTCTTCTTAAATGTGTAAAATGATTTCTTAATTAAAATGATTACTCCTCCTAATCATTCCTTAAGATGATATTGGGTTTATTTTATTTCATTGGGCCAACAGCACCATGCTGGGCCAAGTTTGTCTACCTACTGTCATATTTAGAGACAGGAAATGCTGCCTTTTTACGGGGTAGAGGGGTCAACCCTACTCCCAACGTTCTGCAGTAATATTAGACTGCGACCTACG
Organism: Caerostris darwini; assembly: GCA_021605075.1. NCBI lineage: Eukaryota > Metazoa > Arthropoda > Arachnida > Araneae > Araneidae > Caerostris > Caerostris darwini. Next base: position 26,141 of record BPLQ01013133.1, read on the forward strand.
GTTTAAAGTGGATTCCGAACCACTACAGACATCCATGGCACAGCCGATACTCGAATCCGGTACTCGAATTTTATTAAAGAATGCTCACTTGTATTTCGTAGTATACGTTCAGTGAGATATTTCTCAATAAAATTCGATTTTCAGTTCCGAGTTTCCTTTTGAAAGCCCCGTCTGAATTTATTTTTTGGCTAAATTCAATTCTATTGTTAAACAGTTTCAATGGAATTAATTAAGAGTATTATATAACTTTTGAAATGCAGTATAGTAGTCTTAAGTGAATAGTATTAATGGAGATATTTTGAATAATAATTCTTCTTATATCATTTTTTAATGAAACAAATTGCATTAAATAATATAATTTTGAAATTAAGTTATTAATTTCATAATTAGAATTGTAAGGATTCCTCTCTTTAAGATGATAATAGGCTTATTTTATTCTTTAGTATAATGAATAACTGTCCCTTTTTCATGGGCGCAACAGTCCCATGCTGGGCTAATGCAGTCTACCTACTGACAGATATCGATACAGGATATGTTGCCTTTTTTACGGGGTAATGTTTCATATACGTTCAATGAGATACTTCTACATAAAATTTGATTTCCAGCTCCGAGTTAAAATTCTTCTTATATCATATTTTAATCACATAGATTGCATTAAATAATTAATTTTTGAAAATTAATTTTGAATATTATAGGAACAATCTGTTCTTGCATTATTATAATTTATAAATGAGATGAGAAAATTCTTATTTTGTTTTTACTGCCAAGAAGGATCATTGCCACTGAATAATCCAACAATCTATGTTACTGTTATATGGCATATTTCAGCTTAATTGAAGAAATGTTTGAGCTCGCAAGAAAAGCAACTTCTTATGAGGCAAAAATGGAAGTTTCTGGACTTCACTACCTGCTTGCTGTATTGTTGGAAGTTCTCAACAAAATATTTTCCCTCATCATAAGTTTAATGGAGTGTTCGAACCAACTACTGATGAATGTTTGGAAGAATCTAATAAAAAAGATGGAAAAATGTGGTATATTATATATATATATATATAAATATACATAAACAGATTTTAAAAAGTCTAATTTTTATTTTATATTATTTAATTATACATAATTTAATTTTCGATATATGTATATATAAATATTTTATATAAAATGTGCTACAAACTTTAAACTCTAAGTAATTAATTTTATTACATTGTGTATTATAAAAATAAAGCAATAAAACAAATTTTATAAATCTTATAAAACAATGGGAAAATGTGATAGATTATATATACCACATTTATATATAATATATGCTATATGTATATATATTTATAAATATATATAGATAGATTTTAAAAAATCCAATTTTATTTTATACTATTTAATTATACATAGTTTAATTTACGATATTCGTATATGAGTATCTTATATAAAATATGCTACAAACTTTAATCTCTAAGTAATTAATTTTATTACATTGTGTATTATAAAAATAAAGCAATAAAACAAATCTTATAAATCTTATAAAAACAATGGGAAAATGTGGTATGTTATATATATACAAACTTTAATTAATTAACTTTTATTATATTGCGTATTATAAAAATAAAGCCTTAAAACAATAATAATATAAATAATAAATAAGCATTAAAACATTCTAAAATAAAAACAATACACCGACAGTTTTAATATAAAACATTAAAATTTTCATGTGCGTGTAGGTAGATATATAATAAATATAAAATATAAAATATGCATAAAAACATAAAATATTCATGCAGATAGATAAAAACTAATGATTGAAATTTTGTGTTAAATTATTTTAGAATGACGCAATGAAAGATTCACGTGAATTTATAAGATGAAAAAAGAATCAAAGCGCATTAATATACAAAATATTCACGAGATAAAGTTAAAAATTCATTGAAAACAAAGATTTTAATTTATTCAATTTTGAATGGAAAATAAAGTAGATGATAGAATCAAAAATAAGTTATCCGTTTACTTTTGCGATATTAATTTTATTTAGATCTCATATTTATAAATAAAAATACCCTAGGGCCTTTTTAATGAAAACGCAGTAAATAGTTAAAGATACATCTATTTCAAGAGGTAAGTTTATAATGAATATATTTAAGCGAAAGAAAGTTAATACGGGTAATGTATCTAAAATAAAAATGTAATTAAATTTTATTGACATGTTACATTCTTTATTACTCAGTAAATATGAACTACCATTTGTTAAAGAGAGAAAGCCAGAACTTTGAAATTTTAATTTAATTGCTTTTGATATTCAAATATCCCCATAGAAAGTTATAATCTTGTTTTTACTACGAAAATAGATAAAGAAATTAGATTGCTTGCTTAGATATTTAATTAAACTTGCAATAGATAAAGAAATTAGATGAATATTTAAAGAACCTCGAAGATTAAAATTTTATTTAAAAAATCATATTCATTGGTTTTTATCAGTTACTGGATAAAAAATGTATTGCACGTTAATTTATTTACTTGAAAAGATTGTTTTGCTATATGCAATGAAACTTTCAACATTCTTGAATTATTTATTAAACATAACTACGTGATGATTTCGGATTGGAAACATTTACTACTTTTTTTTTATTTGAAATAAAATGGGTTTCACAAATTTCTGTCGACATATAATATTTATAATTAACCGAATGTTAGTTCATTTTTATTCGATAAATATTTAATTTATTTATCCTTTTTTGAATTTAGTTGTTATACAATGTGATATCACCTTATTTTATTTTAATCAGGTATTTAATATGTTTAATTTGTAACGTTCTTGGAAAAAAAAATTGTTATAAAAAATCTTTAAATTAAATTTTTTAAAAAAAATCATTACTTTTTATCTGATTATTTGCATATATATCAAATATTTTTTTTAAATATTAGTTTGATCATATACTCTCAAGGGAAATTAAAACAGACATTTTTTTCAAATAAATGTAATTTACATTTTCGCATATTTTAAACATTTCGAGCATTTAGAATTTTTATTATAGGTGTACAGAGACATGTCACATATATTTATTATAATATCAAGGGAAAAATAAAATAAGTTAAAACTAGTTAATTAGAGGTTTAATAAGCTAACTGATTTGAATAAAGTAATTTATGCATAACAAATAAAATGTTTAAGTTGGGTTTTAGTAATGAATTTGATCATATTTTAGAACACAAATAAAATTTTATTTGCTTTAATTTTTAATTTGATGTTTTAGTTCTTTTTACAAAATATTTCAAGTTATTGTTTGAATCTGATTATATTTCTCTCTCGTTTTTTATTGTTTAAATTTTATGTCAGTTTTCAAAATTAAGTCAATAAATAATTATATCTTTAAATGTGAAAATATTAGAATATTCAATTAAGACATAGCTTACGACAAATTCAAATTTGTAAAAAATAGACGTGACTTATTATCACACTTATTTTCTATTTTACATCAGTATTAAAAATATTAACATAACAAAGCTTTTATGGTGCTATGAAATAACTGATAATATTATTATTTTAATGTATTTTTTTTTATAAAAAGTAAAGTTCTGTTTTATTTTGAAAATTTTTAAACATTATTTTATATGTTGAGAAATGAAATTTAAATAAATATTTTGCGAGTAACCATAAAATAGTGTAAAAAAACATTTTATTACAAAGGAAAAATCTTTTTTAAACTGTCTGTTTCAACTGAAGCCATTCATTTACTTAAGTATGCAATGCTTCATTGATAACGTTTATTAACATATGTTTGTCATGAAATTATAGAACTTTTATTAACTTACTGCATCAGTGATAATAGTTAGCAATTCGTAAATACATATGAAATAAAATCGGTAAACGAGTATTTTCATTTAAGTGTTAATAAAACTAATCAGGTAACAAAAAATGTTAAATTTTTATTTAAAGATTATATGCGTTTATTAGTCATATTTTTACAGCATATGTTTCATTAATATCATAAATGGTTACTTATCATAAAAATAGGATATCAAAATATATGCTTAAATAAAATAATTTAAAAAGCTTCTATAATGAAATAAAATTCATGAAATGTTATCAATAATTAACATCAGTTCAGGTAAAATTGATTTGAAAGAGGCAAAAAATAAATATTCACACTGGTAGAAGTCCAATAATTTAATTTTTTTTGGTTTTTTTTTTTTTGCAAAAATTAATAAAAAATAAATTTAACTGATATTTATAATAGTTAGAAAATGTTAATGCTTTAATAGGATTGCAACACTCTTGGTAGTTATGGCTTCAGTTTCAATCAACAATAGGAACTCCTCAGTAAAATCTTATTGACAAAATCACTGCCTCTTTTGAAAGAATATGTTTTTGAGTTCTTTTGCATAATGCTTTTAAGCATTTTAAGCAAAATATACTATTCATCGGTAGGAGCCAAGAGTTCTTACGACTATGTTAAAATTTTGGGAGTGGAGTGCAAAGCAATAAACATAAAGCCGATAATAATACTAAATCAATTGAATAACACAAGTAATAATAAAATATAAAATTAACTTATATATATTCTTATAATAGTTAGAAAATGTTAATGTATTAGTAGGATTACAAAACTCTTGGTAGCTATAGTTTCAGTTTCAATCAACAATAGGCATGCTCCAGTAAAAGCATATTGATAAAATCACTGCCTGTTTTGAAAGAATCTGGTTATGAGTTTCTTTTGCACAATACAAGTATATTAAACAAAATATACTATTCATCTGTAAAAGTGAAAAGTTTTTACGACTGTGTTAACATTTAGGGAGTGGGGTACAAAGCAATAAACATAAAGCCAATCATAATACTAGATCAATTGTATACCACAGGAAATTTTAAATTCTTTTGTAAAAATTAATGATAAATAGATTTAACTGACAGATGTTTATAATAGTTAGAAAATGTTAATGTGTTAGTAGGATTGCAACACTCTTGGTAGTTATGGTTTCAGTTTCAATCAGCAATATGCCCTCTTTAGTAAAATATTATTGACAAAATAACTGCCTCTATTAAATGAATATGATTTTGAATTTCTTTTGCATTATGTTTTTAAGTATATTAAACAAAATATACTATTTATCTGTAGAAACCAAAAGTTCTTACGATTATTTTAAAGTTTAGGGAGTGGGGTACAAGGCAATAATTAAAAAAAACAATTGATTTATAACAATAATTAAAACTAAAAACATTTATAATAAACAAAAATAACATAATTTGCATAATAAAGCAATTGTAATTCTATTTAATTTCAATTAATTATAACTTCTTTGTATTTAAAATATTAAAGCAGAGATATCTGAAAGATATAGCAATAATTAATTTAAAATGATGACACTAATTATCACTAATTTGACAACAACAGAATGGCTAAAACTTATTAAGCAGTATACAAATAATTTTAAGCTATTCTACTGAAATGCTTTATTACTAGAAACTATTTTGAATTATATTCTTAAGTAAATTCGAAGTCTTATTAATTACAAATTTTGTTACCAATTTATTTTTATGATATTATTAAAATAAAACTATACTCACAGTTATTTTTATTTATTTATTACTTAATTTTCATTAAATTATTAATTTAAATTAAAAATTAAAAATTTAATTATTAATTGCTTTTAACCTTTTTGCTTTTATTTAAGGCGTTTGCATAATTACCTTATTCATGTCTATTGACATTTTATTTCAAAAGTTTTTTAATGGCAAATGCAGCAAACTAATTTTGGAAATTCAATATAAAACTGAGTCAGCAAGCTAAATAAAATATCACTTATTTAATCTCGACAAATTTAATTATTTATTATTAATACATGTTAAAATACTGTTAAATGATTTTACTAAATAAAAATTTATTAAACATCACTATTTGATTCGAAGTTTTTGAAGAAAGAATTAAATTGATTTTTCTACTTTCTTTTCACAATGCAATTTCATGCACGTATAAGTAATTAATATTAAACGCAAATTTTAAATTAATTAATTTTTGTCTGAAAATGCTTGTATGATTATTTCACTATTAACTTCTTACATTAATTCATTTTGATCTCATTTCAAACAAACCACGCATTGCACAGTTATTAAATCATTCAATTCAGAAATTAATTTACTCCTTTAATAGGAAAAATAATCATTTAATAATTTAAGGTTTAAAAGATTCTTTTTGACAAAAATGATTTCATTGCATACTTTTGAAAAATACTCAAATTTATAATCTTTAAAGGTATTCTGAATTTACATTAAAAAGAAAAGAAGATCTATTGTTATTTTTCATTTCTTTTTTTTTTATGATAATGAGTTAGTTAGTAAAAGAGGTGTATTAGGAAATTTAATTTAAATACATTTATTAGACTGAAATTATAGAAATCTATTAAATTTTTTCCTAAAATCAATTTACACCCTCAATTAATTATCAGATTTTGATTTCATAACAAAGTTGTAAAATATAATGTATTTAAAATTTAGATACATTTTTAAAACTATACTTATCATTTACTAATTAGAAATGTATTATTAGTTCAATATATGATAAAAAGTTCTAAACTAACTAAAATTGAAATATTAATTTAAATTTTCATATGTGAAATTTTTATTTGAAAAAGACTACAAGTAAATAGATTATAAATTATATTATATAACACATATATTGTATAATATAACTATATATGTATTATTTATGTATTATATAATTATATTATATAATAAATATTATGTATTTAAAATTTAGAGGAATTTATGAAAGTTACTTATTATTTACTAACTAGAAAGGCATTATTAATCATATATATAATAAAATATTCTGAAATAATTAAATTGAAATATTAATTTAAATTCTCTTATGCGGAATTTTTATTTGAAAAAGACTACATGTAAATAGATTATAAATTATATCATATAATACATATATTGTATAATATAATTATACAGGTATTATGTATGTATTATATATTATATTATATATGTATTATATAATTATATAATATAATAAATATTATGTATTTAAAATTTAGATAAATTTATAAAAGTTGCTTAATAATCACTAATTAGAAAGAATTTATTAGTTCTATATATGATTAAAAGTTCAGAACTAATTAAGTTGAAATATTAATTTAAATTTTCATATTTGGAATTTTTATTTGAAAAAGCCTACATATAAATAGATTATAAATTAAATTATATAATACATATTTTGTATAATATAATTATATATGTATGTATTATATATTATATTATATATCTATTATATAATTATATTATATAATAAATATTATGTATTTAAAATATAGATAAATTTATAAAATTTACTTAATATTTATTAATTAGAAAGGCATTGTTAGTTCTATATATGATAAAGAGTTCTGAACTAATTAAAATTGAAATATTAATTTAAATTCTCATGTGTGGGATTTTATTTGAAAAAGACTACATGTAAATAGATTATAAATTATATTATACAATACATATATTGTTAGAATAATTTCATTAACGTATATATTTAGAATTTTGATAATTTCATCAATAATTTCTGTATGAAATACATTAACTATAAGAGAACTGCATGTTATAAACTTTATTTCGTAATAATAAAATTAATTCATCTTTATTTCCATGCAATAAATATTGGTTTATGCTATTCATTTTTATTTATTTTTTTGCATGATTAATTCATATTGAAGGAATTATATTTTATTTCAAAATGATTTATTAATATTTGATATAAACATTAAGTATTTTGCCATCTAAAATAAATTATCTAGTGTAAAAGTTATTTTATAGCTAAAAGCATTTCTTAAAAGAAGCTTATAAGTAGCATGATGTGCATACGAAAGTCATATCTCGACAACTGCATTCAAGAAATAAGTTATCAGTTCAGTTGAAAATCATCTTTCATCTGTCTGATGTTATCAATTTTACGACTTTAATAAGATCACATTTTAGGATATTCACTGAAATAGAATTCAAACTTAAAGTGACTTTCACTTACTATTTAAAGGAACATATTTCTACGAATTACGAAGTTTCTAAATATTTTCTAGTAAGTTTTCTCGTAATTGTTTAGTGTATCAACCAATAAAAAGTATTTACGATGGATTTCATAGGTTTCAACAGCTGGTCTATTACTGGATTCATTTATGACTCACCTGTTATATGTCTCCAAACAACAATATTTTATTTAAGATTGAGAAAGAATTATCCAGAAATAACTGTGTTATATATTTCATAATATTACATTCTTTTCTAGAAGCTATTAAAGATATATCAAAGCCATCATAAATTTGTTATAAAAGACGAAAATATTGCATTATTTGAAAACAATAGAAGGACTTGAACTAGGCTTAAAACATCTGTTGTTTTCTTATAAATACCAGAATGTTTTTCTATTAAATGGTAAAAATTGAAGAAATTACTACCATTTTCTTCAAATTTGATTAGAAGCTTCTTAATTTATATTATAATTTTCTAACTTAATAAGGTAAAATATTTATATACAAAATAAATAGATATAATTATAAAACAACAGCTCTGTGGACGAAGTGGCATTTAAAATTATTAAAATTGCCACTTTTTTTAAATGAAAAAAATTTAACAAGACAATTATTTAATCTCAATTAAAATATATCTTGATCTGTAACTTAAATTGCACTCTTAAATTCAACTGTGAGCTGAAATTGAGTAAATTTACAAAACTTTAGTTGCTCGAATTCAGAAATATTTTGATATTAATTTTTTATGAGAATATTTGATTCTTAAATTATAATGCCCCGAGTAAGTTTTTTTTTACACTTACATCTCAAAATTCATTTATGAATAAGATATGGTCTGAAGATATTATATAAACTGATACAGTTGATCCAGATTTTAATGAAAATCGTATAACGACCACATAAAATGAGATATCCAGTTGTTGAGTTTTATGACCACACAATGAAGGATTACCTTATTAAGTGTATTATCAGAGACTGCATTTCATACAGCGTAGTAACCGCCTATTCATATAAAACTGCAGTTCACTATCTCCGCAATAAAATTAGATTGCATAGACTATAATGTTTTTTTATAGGTTGAGGCATGATTGAACATAAAACAATTTTCAATTGAAAATTCTTACTTTTGTTGTTATCTTGAAGTTATCTTTCTTTGTATCATGCGCACTAGCCAATGTGTGGGTAATGATACTAATCCTCTCAGACAAAAACACCTTAACGTATAATTAGACCACAGCAAAAAGTTCTGAAAATTATTATTTAAATATTATATTTCAAAATTAAAAACTTATATCTCTATACAAAGTATTCTTTTTATCATACCAGATATTACAGTTAGCATTATAATATATATATATGAACATATTTTAAAAAAGACTAATATCCAGATTTGTAATACATACAAAATAACTTTTGATAAAATTCTATGAAATAAAGTTTATATTCACTTTAGACTTGAACTGAAGGTTACCATATGAAGTTACCATTTTTCTCATTGGAACCACGTTGAACTAAGCCACCCGACATTGTACTGAACAGTCAACATATTAGTGCATTTTAAAACAATATCTTTACATTTGAGGATTCAACGAAGTAAATGAAATTTGTTTGTAGTATGCAATAAGATGGTAAAAATAAATGAAAAATGGCTTCAAGGTTAAGTTTGAAGTCAGTTCGGTTAACACAATGAAGTTCTATTAAATAATATCCATGAGACACAATGAAATATTGATAGTAATTTTCCGTCAAATCATATGAAACGGTATAGAACGAATAAGGTCCCGGTTTGTATTCCCTTTCTGGAAAAATTATTTCAAAGAAGATTAGAAATCCATAATGAATTTTTCAATATGCAATTTTTGGCAGAAGCCATGCTTAATTTATGCATTATTTTTGCTTAAGATGATACAAGAAATTTCATGCACTTCAGAAATTTGCACACACTCCAATCTTGAATTGAAGTCATATCAATCGCTTTATACATATCATTATATTACAAATTTAAAGAAAGTATATTTAAGTCGAGTTTGCTTCAAAGCAGAACATAAAATACAATTCAAACTGATTTGGTCTTTATATCTAATTTTTGATAAAGTAAAACAAATATCACTGTAGCATACAAACAGAAAATGTTTTATTATAATGCATCTCCAATGATTCCAGTAACCAAAAGAAGGATGCTGCCAGCCAATGATACTTGGAAATAAATATGTGCTTGAATACTTTTTCTCCAAATGTTATTTACTGAAATATACAAAAAAATCCAGTTGTAGTACAGATTTGTATATTATTACCAATTTCCTCGAATACGAAAATATTTTAAAGGCCTGTAATCCATTCTCTTATAATGCCAGTACAATAAGCTTGGTTTTAGTGGCGCGTAAGAATTTTGCACGCACTCCAATCTTGAATTGTAGTCATATCAATCGTATTTTACATATCATTATATTGCCGATCTGTAGAAAGTATATTTAAGTCGATTTTGCGTAAGAGCAGGGCTTAAAATGCAATTCAAACAGATTTGGTCTTTATATCTAATTTTTTGGTAAAGTAAAATAAATATCATTGTAGCAGACAAACAGAATTTTTTTTATTATGATGCATCTCCAATGAATCCAGGAACCAAAATGATACTTGGAAACAAATATGTGCTTGAATACTTTTTCTCCAAACGTTATTTGCTAAAATATGCACAAAAATCCAGTTGTAGTACAGATTTGTATATTATTACCAAAACATTTTAAAGGCCTGTAATCCATTCTCTTATAATGCCAGTACAACATGCTTCGTTTTGGTGGCGCGTAAGAAGTTTGCAAGCACTCCAATCTTGTGTTGAAGTCATATCAATCGTATTTTACATATCATTATATTGCCGATCTGTAGAAAGTATATTTAAGTCGATTTTGCGTAAGAGCAGGGCTTAAAATGCAATTCAAACAGATTTGGTCTTTATATCTAATTTTTTGGTAAAGTAAAATAAATATCATTGTAGCAGACAAACAGAATTTTTTTTATTATGATGCATCTCCAATGAATCCAGGAACCAAAATGATACTTGGAAACAAATATGTGCTTGAATACTTTTTCTCCAAACGTTATTTGCTAAAATATGCACAAAAATCCAGTTGTAGTACAGATTTGTATATTATTACCAAAACATTTTAAAGGCCTGTAATCCATTCTCTTATAATGCCAGTACAACAAGCTTCGTTTTGGTGGCGCGTAAGAAGTTTGCACGCACTCCAGACTGGAATCGGAAGTCGCTCTTTTGTTCGTTGCAAGTTATTCTTATTTCAGCGAAATGTCTATTTGAAATGTACCGAGTCCGTCTTCCATCGCACCAAGACATCGAAGGAGCCAAATCCAGCATCTCCTTATCCTTTGACGATCGGTAGAGTTCTGGTAAAAGCCGGGCCTCTTTCTCTGCGAAACGCTGACAACGCGAAGAGAGCCGCTCATCTTGGTACATATTTGGTCTTGAAATATTTACATATTTGTTCAAAGATAATTTGTAAGGTTGGCAGATTGTGGGTAAATATATTTCATATGCAAACAGTCCGGAATTGTCATTATGTTGCGGCGCCTAGATTCCAGTGCAAACACTGACAATCTTCGAGCAATATTTGGTTTAGAAATAAAAGAGATAATTTTGCTAGGGACGAAGAAAGAAAACACGCATAACCACGCACACACTCACACACACGCACAGTGCCTGTCCAATCAGATCCTGGGAGTTGAGTAAACTTTGGATATACTGTGGGATTAAACAAACTCGACGGCTGGGCTTGGGGGCAATTGTTGAAATAAAAGAGAGCGAAAGATACAAATGCTTACAATTCGGCTCCAAACGAAAAATAAGAACTTTTTACCACTAAGTAGAACGGTCGAAGAAGTCCCACTTTCATAAAGAAGAATTGAAATAAAAATATAAAAAATGGGGGAAAAGAAGAAGAAGAAGAAAGCGATATGGATAAGGATGGGAGTAAAAAAAAAAAGTTTCTTGTTGTAACTTTTTTTTTCCTTCCTTCTTCTTCTTCTTTTACTTTTTCTTTTTCTTCTTTTTATAAATTCTTATTTCTTAAATGTCGAATAAAAGAGCGTCAAAAGAAAAGCAAATAGAAGTGTTTGTCTACCAAATAGCGTCACAACCGTTACCATAAGCTCCCAGAGATAAACGAATCTGGAAAAAGAATTTGTCAAATACGAGGCAAGCCTCTTATTCCGGGAAGATTGGTTAAAAGGGGGAGGAGAAAGGGGGTGTCAAGGGATGCTGAGGGGGGAGTTGTTGGAACAGGTCTCAATCAATAGCGAGTAAAATAAAACATTTTCTTTTTATTAATCAGTGGGAATTAGTATTGGCCATATTTGACGTCGCTCCGCTGCAAATGAAAAGCGTTTAGTGAAGAAGTTGAATGAGGGGAGAGCATTTCCAAGAAATTAAATATGCGTTTTCTTTCTACAGAGTACCTTATTGCTTCTTCAGTTCCGACTTATTTCGCTTATTATTATTAGTATTATTACATTTTTTCCCGCTCTCTTCATTCTATTTTTATTTCCAGAATTAATTGCCTCGGATGCTTTAAAAAAAAAAAAAAAACCTAGCAGCATTTTTTTTTATTATTATTATTTCTTTCACTTTTATTCCTCCAGTTTTCCGAGCGAATAATTCTTAAGAAATAAATGAAGGTTGAGTACTTTTCGAACCGGGAATATTTCCCAACTAAAGTTTTTCCTTCCCCCACTCCCCCTTATTGAAAAATACGGTAATTGTATTACATTACAGCCCCAAAATGAAAAAAGGTCTCCTCAAGGCAGTAGGAAAATGGTTATGTTTATTTCATTAGCATCTGCGTTTTAACTCACCATCAAGGATTTTTATACATTTTTTTTTTTCACCATCATCTCCGGCGTTTATCGTTCAGGATATTAGGAAGAAAAGAATAATTACAACATTGACGAAATAAGTGTTTCTCTTCTGCGTCGACGAAAATTAAAAAAAAAAAAATAATAATAAAAATAAATAAATAAAAAAAAAAAAAAAACTACTCGAAAAGAGTTCGAAGAGAGTATTTAAAGAGCGAATCATTGGGAATTGGGGAATCCTTTTTGTGACTTGTAATAAATAGAGGCAACGTTTCAAAATTCCTAAATGCGTTGGAAGAGAAAACAGATGTTGCTACAAAAAAGGAGTAAAAAATAAACAACGAGCATTCTAGATAATTAATTGTAATAAATAATGCATGAACATTGAATAAACTTTTCTTTTAAATTACTCAATAAATAAACGAAACGAATTTATTTATATATTCTTTAATGATTTCAGCTCAATTACACGGTAGAGAAGAAGTGTTTTTATTTTGGTTACCTTTTAACGGTTTATCCCTAATGAGATTATTTTAAACTTATTTATCGCATTTTGTGGAAGAAAAAGGAAATAATATTATCACCAAAAAGCGTTTTATTAGATGAAAAGAGGAGTTATTAGTTTGAGTCGCATTTCCAAATGGGTGAATTTTAAACTTATGCAAATTAAATATCTTTATTCGTAGTAAAACGATCGTACAGAATTGAGGGAAAAAAAAAAGGTTTTGCAAAAAATGTTATGCAGTAGAGAATAAATTATTATTTTTTAATTATCATTTACTTTTAAATAAACAGATAAATTTATGTTTTCTCAATTTTTAATTTTATTCCTGATTGGCTTGTCCTTAAAAAGCAAAGAATCGGAAAGTTCCATTATTTAGGATTCTTGCTTGGTAAGAATAATTATTTTGAACTGAATTACGGAAACTGACAAACGGAATTTGATCATTGAAATCAAATGACAAACAAAATTTACAAATTCGCTTAATTTCATAAAATTTAATTCTAAAAAAATTTACAGATTCATAAAATTTAATTCTAAAAAAAATTTACAAATTCATAAAATTTTATTAAAGTTTGTTGGCGATCAGAGTTTGCATAAAAATTTTAAATTTTCACACATTCTTTATCCGTAGTAAAACGATCGCATTAAAAAAAGTTTTGGAAAAAACGTCATACAGTAGAAAATAAATTATTATTTTTTAATTATCAATTGCATTTAAATAAACAAATAAATTTATGTTTCCTCAATTTTTAATTTTATTCTTGTTTTGCTTGTTCTTAAAAAGCAAAGAATCGGGAACTTCAGTTGTTTAGGATTCTTACTTGTTTTGTACGAATAAATACTTTGAGTTAAATTATGGAAATTAAAAAGACATTTACAAATTCATAAAATTTTATTAAAGTTTGTTGGCGAACAGAGTTTACATAAAAATTTTGAATTCTCACACCTTCTTTAACCGTAGTGAAAAGATCTCTACAGAATTGAAAAATAAAAAGGTTTTGCAAAAAACGTCATACAGTGGAAAATAAATTATTGTTTTTAATTGGCATTTGCTTTTAAATAAGGGGATAAATTTATGTTTTCTCAATTTTTAATTTTATTCTTTGTACTTACTCTTTATTCTTGTTATTAAAAAGCAAAGAATCGGGAACTTCAGTTGTTTAGGATTCTTGCTTGTTTTGTACGAATAAATATTTTGAATTGAATTATGGAAATCAAAAAGGCATTTACAAATTCATAAAATTTTATTAAAGTTCGTTGGCGAACAGAGTTTACATAAAAATTCTCAATTTTCACACATTCTTTATCCGTAGTAAAACGATTGCACAGAATTGATAAAAAAAAGTTTTGCAAAAAACGTCATGCAGTAGGAAATAAATTATTGTATTTTTAATTATCATTTGCTTTTAAATAATTTATTCTTGAATGGCTTCTTCTTAAAAAACAAAGAATTGGTAATTTAATTTGTTTAGGAATCTATATATTTTTGCTTTTTTTGTACGAATAAATATTGTTAATTGAATTAGGAAAATAAAAAATAATTTTACTAATTCATAAAATTTTATTAAAGTTCGTTGACGATCAGAGTTTACATAAAAATTTTGAATTTTTACTCATTCTTATCCATAATAAAACGATCGCACAGAATTCATGAAAAAAAAGTTTTGTAAAAAATCGCCATGCAGTAGAAAATTAGTTATTATTTTTAATTATCATTTGCTTTTAAATAAACAGATAAATTTATATTTTCTCAATTTTTATTCAATTTTATTCTTGATTGGCTTGTTTTTTTTAAAAGAAAAGAATCAGGAACTTCAATTATTTAGGATTCTTACTTGTTTTGTACGAATAAATATTTTGAACTGATCTATGGAATTAAAAAAGACTACTAATTCATTAAATTTTATTAAAGTTCGTTTGCAGTCAGATTTTACATAAAAATTTTGAATTTTCATACATTACACATAAAAGAAAGAATGAAATAAAATGTATTTTGACACATAAATAATTTTTGGGTTTTCTTGCACAAGATTGAAAAAACTGTATGCAAACATAACAAGTTTTTAAACTATGCATATAAAAAATACAGACGTGCAGTAGAAAATAAATTATTAATTTTTAATTATCATTTAGTTTTAAATAAACAGATAAATTTATGTTCTCTCAATTTTATTCAATTTTATTGTTGAATGGCTTGTTCTTAAAAAAGCAAAGAATCGAGAACTTAGGTTGTTTAGGAATCTATATATACTTGCTTGTTTTATGCGAAATATTGCTTGTAAATATTTTCAGTTAAGTTATGGAAATAAAAAGACTTTTAATAATTCATAAAATTTTAATTTAATAATTCATAAAGTTCGTTGGCGATCAGAGTTTACATAAAAATTTTGAATTTCCCACATTGCACATAAAAGGAAGAATAAAAATAAATGTATTTTGACACATAAATAATTTTTGGGTATTCTTGCAGAAGATTGAAAAAACTGAAATGCAAACATAATTTTTTAAACTATGCATAGAATAAAAAAATGCAGAACTTGAATATTTATATATTTTTTTTACTATTTTGTATTACATTCCTTAACAGACATTTAAAACTTAATCAATTTTGTTTTTAAAATTATTTACTAGTAATTAACTATTAAATAAATTTACATAAAAGGTTTAAATATTTACCGTCTGTCTACGTCTTTAAAATAACGTTAAAAATTTTTTTTATTTGTATTTCTTATGAATTCAAAAGTTTAGTTTCTTCAAAAGACATTTTTTTAAGTTATTAATAGTACACAAAAAATGGTGTCTGATAATTATTATTAATAATTTATATATTTAACTTTTAATCTTTTGAAATACTTAAAATTTAATAATAATTTGATTTTTAATTTTATGGTGCATTATGCTAATGTATTTTATTTTCTAATATTTAGAATATTTAAAAAAGAAATTTTAAAAACATTTTTATTGATTTTTCTAATCAATTAATAATTCCCTTTTCCATTTGAGGATTTCATTTGAAGTTTTAGCTTTCACATAAAGATTGCAAACGTTCCTGTTATAATATCAGTAGCTACATAAAGTAGCAGTTAGTAGCAAAATAAAATAAAGTTTCTTACAATACGAGTGAGTCACTTAAATAATTCCCGGAAAAATTAAAATTCATTGAAGATTTTTATGAGAAGAAAAGTTTACAATTAAAATAATATTGATCCAAAATTAGTATTGTTTAAAATGCTTCTAAACTAATTCTAAGAGAAAAAATTCATATTACCAAATAAAATTTCCAAAACGCAATGTAAAATAAATAATTTAATGGAAGAAATTCCTTTAATTTCATTCTAATTAAAACTTTTCGTAAAATTTATAAAAATTAAACAAATTAATTTTTCAACTTAATGAAAAAATAAGTGTTATCAAAATTTTTATTTATAAATTTATAGTCACCGATCAAATAGTTAAATTACTCTAATATTAATGACTAGAGTAATGAATGTAAATAGTAGAAAAATATCAATTGAATAAAAAATAATAATATTTAAATATAAAATACAACAAAAGTTTTAAATTACAATTATTAATTATTATTATTTTTTATATAAACATTATTAATATTTATATTATCATTCTATTATAAAGTCAACGTAATTCTATTACAAATGAAAAATATATGTCTGGTCATAAAATTTTCGTTTAACATTTTGTATTGTATAACTATAAATATATACATATATAACTGTAACTGTATTGCATAACTATAATTACATATAACTGTTATGTCTCCATATAAATTATGAAAGGAAAGGTAGTTCTTTGTTATACAATACTGTCTGTTTCAAAGATAAGTAAGACAAAAAAGTATTAATTATATGTCATAAGAATTAATTAGTTATATGTATGTGATTATTGATGCCATATGCTTTCAATTAAATAACTTTTGTTTTTTTACTAAATCATGGAATGGAAATGTTAAATTATTTTTATTCAAAAATATATATCTGATTTTATAAACTTTACATTTAATTTATTAAATGTTCATTAAATTTTATTATATTCTTTTTTTTGCCAAATCAGAATAACAATGAGATATTTAATTGTTGTATATAATAGGAAAAATTTTATTAAGTTGGCAAAATATTCTCCTATTATGGCTTAGTGATATAAATGCTGCTTTAAAAAAAGGGGTAGAATGTAATAGAATGCTTCGTACAAACAGTAGGTCTTCTTTTCAGGTTAACAGTAGGAAATTTTTCAGGTTTTCTCTAATACGACACTTAAATGAGTTAAGTAAACCCTGAAGACATTGTTTTTCCTTTGTGATGCACCAGAGTAACGCCAAATCTTCTATAATTGCGCCATATCAGTGGCGAATAAAGAAAATCAAGCCAATCTGACCATTTTTTTTTAAATAACTAAAATATGTTAGCCTTATTAACGAAGTACATATTTTAAACTTGAGTTATTGAATGAAATTTGACATTAATTGAAAATTTGACGTGTATAATACATTAATTTGAATACATTAATTGAAAAGGGTAAAATACATTATTTTGAATACATTAATTGAAAATTTTATGTGCATAATACATTAATTTAAAATATTTTGTCGTGTTATCGAGGCTTTGCTTGTAATTCGCATTTAAATTCAGTATAAAATAGTGGGACCTAATTTTAAGGTATGACAATTTAATCCTACAAATATTTTGAACAATAAATTTGAAAAATCATTCAACTTTTCTGTTAGTCACTCAAATTGTGTTTTTTCTTAATGCAATCATTTTTATATATCCATTCCCCTGTTTTCAATTATTTTAAAAATTATATTATTATAGAGCATTTTCGATTGAATTTCAAAAAGAATTTGTTCAGTTGTTTATATTTACTTTGATATATTATAATTAAATACACATAAAAATATTTGTTAAAAGTTGTAAAAAATATTTCAGCATTAAAAAAATGTTTTTAACGGATATATGAATTCAACAAAAGTCATGAATTTATTTCATAAATCATCTAAATCCATTAGTTAAGATGAAATTACGGAAAAGAGTCAGAAGTATGGAGTCATACCGACTCTAAATCCGACTCAGGAGTCGTAAATTGTTTGGTTGATTCACTACCCTGGTTAGAAAGCAAAAATTATTGCACTCATAAGATAGTAAAAACAGGTTTACATTAGTTACTTCAATATCACTTCGTACAATGTTAGCCATTCGGAAGACTGGCTGCGAAGGAGGATCGTTTTTCCTATTTCCTGATGCTATATTACGTGACATTTTAGTATCCGGTTGAAGCCCACTTTTAAATTCCCATTGTTGGAGTATTCTGTGTTCGCTGTTTTCAAAAGCAAAGACATTGTTACAAAGTGTCCCTCGTTGATAATCAAGTACTTGGTTGAATTTTTTCAGATTATTATTATTTGAAAAACGGGGGATTTTTTAAGATTGTGACAGAGTATTTCTTATCCATACGCAACTACAGAGTTATAGTTCTAATTTTCCGTGGTACTACACGTAAATTAGATACAGTATACAGCTAGAAGACATTTGTGGGTATGCTGTAGTGGGAATGTGTCAACACGAGCGAAATTGGTAAATTAAATTAGTATAACTGGACTGTTTTTATTTAATAAACAGCAATTAATTTTTTAAAAATTGGAAATTAGTTTTATTTTAGATTTTTGATATATCAATCATTCTAAGCATTTGTTGTTGTTGTCGTATCCCCTGAAGAAAATCAAATAACGTTGTGCACCCGAATAATATTGGCTATTCTAAGCATTTTTAAAGTATGAATAGAATCAATTAATCGACGACATCTGTCGATTATTGATCAAGTGCATTGAATGCTTATTTTACTTGCGATTAAACTGAACTCGCAGAGAATTCTAAGCTCGGTGTTATTTGCTCAAAATGGGTCACTTGCTCCTGATAAGAAAAGGTTATCAGCATCAAAACTTTTCTTTTTCCGCAGATAAGAAATTTACCACTCTCTTTATCTCGCTCGAAATGTTTGCATTAAAAGGCCCACTCCTTAAATATCTTATCTGGAAAATAGAACGTAGATGGTTAGACAACGTTTCGCAATATCCTCTGGATTATGAAGTGTGTGCTTGGGGTTATCCTGGAGGAGATAATTCGAAACACTGGCATGGGATCATTGCGGGCTCTTATTGGAGCAAAACGACAGATGTTTTTATTTATTAGACTTCGGGTACTCAAAAAGATCCTTAATGCTTAAGGGGGGCTATAACAATGACACATGTAGGAATGTGTTCTGTTCTTTTATTGTCATTCATATACAAAACAACAAAATAAACTAAAAATCATAATGATAAATGTTTTATTTTGTATGTAAAACCTATACGACATACACATTTAGATTAAAAATATTGAATAACATGGGGCTTGATATGAAAGCTCTTAATATAAGGTTCTTTCTATAATGCTTCATACTTAAAGGAATCCTATGTTATGAAAAAAATGAATGCTATGTATGAATAAATGCTAAGGAACGAATACTATGTATGAATAAATGCTAAGAAATGAATGCTATGTATAAATATATGCTAAGGAATGAATGCTATGTATAAATAAATGCTAAGGAATGAATGCTATGTATGAATGCTTCAAACTTAAATGAATGCTAGCAAAACGAGAGATGTTTTTATTTATTAGACTTTGGGTACTCAAAAAGATCCTTAATGCTTAAGGGGGGCTATAACAATGACACATGTAGGAATGTGTTCTGTTCTTTTATTGTCATTCATATATAAAACAACAAAATAAACTAAAAATCATAATGATAAATGTTTTATTTTGTATGTAAAACCTATACGACATACACATTTAGATTAAAAATATTGAATAACATGGGGCTTGATATGAAAGCTCTTAATATAAGGATATTTCTATAATGCCTCAAACTTAAAGGAATGCTATGTTATGAAAAAAATGAATGCTATGTATGAATAAATGCTAAGGAACGAATACTATGTAGGAATAAATGCTAAGGAATGAATGCTATGTATAAATAAATGCTAAGGAATGAATGCTATGTATGAATGCTTCAAACTTAAATGAATGCTAGCAAAACGAGAGATGTTTTTATTTATTAGACTTTGGGTACTCAAAAAGATCCTTAATGCTTAAGGGGGGCTATAACAATGACACATGTAGGAATGTGTTCTGTTCTTTTATTGTCATTCATATACAAAACAACAAAATAAACTAAAAATCATAATGATAAATGTTTTATTTTGTATGTAAAACCTATACGACATACACATTTAGATTAAAAATATTGAATAACATGGGGCTTGATATGAAAGCTCTTAATATAAGGATATTTCTATAATGCCTCAAACTTAAAGGAATGCTATGTTATGAAAAAAATGAATGCTATGTATGAATAAATGCTAAGGAACGAATACTATGTAGGAATAAATGCTAAGGAATGAATGCTATGTATAAATAAATGCTAAGGAATGAATGCTATGTATGAATGCTTCAAACTTAAATGAATGCTAGCAAAACGAGAGATGTTTTTATTTATTAGACTTTGGGTACTCAAAAGATCCTTAATGCTTAAGGGGGGCTATAACAATGACACATGTAGGAATGTGTTCTGTTCTTTTATTGTCATTCATATACAAAACAACAAAATAAACTAAAAATCATAATGATAAATGTTTTATTTTGTATGTAAAACCTATACGACATACACATTTAGATTAAAAATATTGAATAACATGGGGCTTGATATGAAAGCTCTTAATATAAGGGATATTTCTATAATGCCTCAAACTTAAAGGAATGCTATGTTATGAAAAAAAATGAATGCTATGTATGAATAAATGCTAAGGAACGAATACTATGTAGGAATAAATGCTAAGGAATGAATGCTATGTATAAATAAATGCTAAGGAATGAATGCTATGCATGAATGCTTCAAACTTAAATGAATGCTAGCAAAACGAGAGATGTTTTTATTTATTAGACTTTGGGTACTCAAAAAGATCCTTAATGCTTAAGGGGGGCTATAACAACGACACATGTAGGAATGTGTTCTGTTCTTTTATTGTCATTCATATATAAAACAACAAAATAAACTAAAAATCATAATGATAAATATTTTATTTTGTATGTAAAACCTATACGACATACACATTTAGATTAAAAATATTGAATAACATGGGGCTTGATATGATAGCTGTTAATATCAGGTTATTTCTATAATGCTTCATACTTAAAGGAATGCTTGAAAAACGGGAGATGTTATTATTTATTAGACTTCGGGTACTCAAAGAGATCCTTAATGCTTAAGGGGGGACTATAACAATGACACATGTGCTTTGTTCTTTTTCGTCATTCATATATAAAGCAACAAAATGAATTTAGAATTATAATAAATGTTTTATTTTGTACGTAGAACCCATACGACACACACATTTAAACTGAACATATTGAATAACATGGTGCTTGATATGAAAGCTCTTAATATAAGGATATTTCTATAATGCCTCAAACTTAAAGCTATGCTATGTTATTTCTATCAACTAAAGCTATTTATATAATGCCTCAGCTATGTTATGAAAAAAAATGAATGCTATGCATGAAAGTATGATATGTACGAATGCTTCAAACTTAAAGGAATGCTAGCAAAACGAGAGATGTTTTTATTTATTAGACTTTGGATACTCAAAATGATCCTTAATGCTTAAGAGGGGCTATAACAATGACACATGTAGAAATGCGTTCTGATCTTTTTTCGTCATCTATAAATGAAACAACAAACTGAATTTAAAATTATAATAAATGTTTTAATTTTGTGCGTAGAACCCATACAATGTAAACATTTAATTAAAAAATATTGAATAACATGGTGCTTGATAGGAAAGCTCTTATTAAGTCTATTTTATATTTCTATAATGCTCCAAACTTCAAGGAATGCTGTTATAAAAAGGTTTACTTTAATTTTGAAATAGTGTTTGAGCGAATTCTTGTGAAAGAATCAAATAATTGTCTGAACTTAACTCGAATCACAGCTATTGTTTTATAAATTAAAGTATATAAAATCAATTGTGCAACTATTGAATACAATTTATACAATATTTGACGCAATATTTCGTATTACACGAAACGAAAAAATAGTATAAAACCCAGGATTAGGTTTCAAAAGTTATGAAATGAACATAGTATGTTTTTTCAATATTCTCACAGGTTAGAAGGTTAAACAAAATCAGTACTTTTAGTTCTAACAAAATGAAATATCTTTTAAAATAGAAAATCAATTGGGCTTTGGTTTGACGCAATATTTCGTACCACACAAAACAAAGAGATAGTATAAAATCCAGAGTTAGATTTCAAAACTTATTATAGTATGCCTTTTTAAAAACTATGTTAGAAAGTGAAGCAAAATCGGTACTTCCAGTTTTAATAAAATGAAATGTCTTTTAAAATATTAAATCACTTGGTATTTGGTTTAACGCAATATTTTGTATTACACAAAACAAAGAAATAGTATAAATCCAGAGTTAGGTTTCAAAAGTTACGAAATAAATATGGTATGATTTTACGAAATCTAAGAAGTTAGAAGGTTAAAAAAATCAGTATTTTTAGTTCTAACAAAATGAAATATTTTATAAAATATAAAATCAATTGGTATTTGATTTGACGAAATATTTCGTATTAAGTGAAACAAAGAAATAGTATAAATTTCACAGTTAAGTTTCAAAAGTTATGAAATAAATATAGTATGTTTTTTTTTAAAAAACTAAGAGTTTTAAAGTTAAACATAATCAGTGCTTTTAGTTCAACCAAAATGAAATGTCTTTAAAAATAAAAAATCAATTTGTATGTGGTTTGACATGATATTTGTATTACACAAAACAAAGAAATAATATAAATTCCGGAGTTAGGTTTCAAAAATTATGAAAAGAACGTAGTATGATTTTATGAAAACTAAGATATTAGAAGATTAAATAAAATCAGTACTTTTAGTTATAACAAAATGAAATGTCTTTTAAAATTCAGTTTTTTCTTCTTACTTTGGCAGGCATTGTTTACAGCTATATAAATTAATTCGCCCACATACACAGAGAAAATATTTAATATCCTACTAAAAAAGTTTAGTATTATTTTGATTAGTTTAAGAATATAAGAAAACAGTAAAGTTTTCAAAAACATACTTTATTTACAAACCCAGATGAATGAAAAGCGTACACTCAAATGAAAAGTATTTAATAAGATGTTGCTGACTTATGAAAGATCTCATCATGTAATCTATCATAAAGGGATTTCCATAATTCTCAAAACTTATCGAAATGCTATACTATAAAAATATTTACTTTAATTTTGTGAGAATGCCGAGTGAATAAATGTTACATTGACAATGTCTGTACATAACTCAGAATATTATTCTTGTTTTTAATATGCAGATACAAAATTTATAATTTTTTAATTTTTAAATTTCGTATCCATAAATTACTTCTTTTGATAAATTTAATAACATTTTATATAGACAGGTTTAAATTAGTACGCTACAATCTGTATTATTTTTTATCTAAACTTTATTGGCTTCATAACAAAATAAAATGTTTATATATAATAATTAAAAATGGATGAACGAATTCTACATAATTACTCTACTTCTTTAAATATAAATCTACATCAGTTAATCACCAAATCTGTTGTAAGATCGATCCCTATACCTTAAAGAGCATTCTAATTTATTGTAATTTCAACTTATTGTGTGTTGTTAACTGTATTTTTTATATAATTAGGATAAGTATTTATATAATTAAGATCTGTATTTTTATGTAATTAAGATTTTTATTCCTGATTTCTTGGCAGTACTTAAGATAATTTTATGAATTTTTGAATCTGATTTTATTTTATTTTTATTTACTTTGAGGTCATTTTATGCACACACACACACACATATATACATATACATATATATATATATATATATATATATATATATATATATATATATATATATATATATATATATATATATATATATATATATATACACACATATATATATATATATGAATCCACTATTTATTTTCAATATGCATATCTGTCTCGAAATTATAAGCAGTTTTTTTTATTTATTAAGGATAATTTTCTCAGATATAATGATGTTATTCATATTTTCATTATTATTTATTATAATTAGCGTGATAATACATTTAATATTTGTAACAAATATACAGTCTCTTCAACTATTACTGATCATATCCTTCTATATATTTTTTCGAGAAATTTTAAATCGATTGGCTAAATAGAGTTTCTTTTCTTATCTGAGCAGTTTTATCTCTCTGTTCCATCTAGTTTATGTTCAACTTTTGTGAATTTGTTGGATGCAAACTAAAAAATTTTAAAATTCCATTAGTTCAGTATACAATTTTACAAGCTAAAATTACTGAAACTTCTCTAAACTTATTTTTTTATATATAAGCATCATTATTGTTTTAGTTCCATTATTGTTCAATATTTATTAATATGCTTGCGAGAAAGCTAAAACAGTAAAATTGCATTTGTTAAATTTACAAATTTATGAGTGAAACCTTAAGTAACTGAAATCCCATTGGTTAAATTTAGCTTTATTTTTTATCTGAGCATTGTTATTTAATTTTTCTGTCCTGTTATTTAAATCATTTATTAATTTGCCTAGTTTATGTATCTGATCAATCTTGTTTAAGTCCAACCTTTGAGAATTTGTTGGATGCAAGCTAAAATATTTAAAATATTAGTTCAATATATAATTTTACAAGTTAAAATTACTGAAACTGAAATCCCATTCGCTAAATTTAATTATTATTATTTTTATGTAAGCGTCGTTATTTATTTTTTTAGTCCCATTACGGTTCAATCTTTATTAATATGCTTGAGAGAAAGCTAAAACAGTACAATTGTATTTGTTAAATTTACGAATGAAATCTTAAGAAACTGAAATCCTATTGGCTAAATATAGCTTTATTACTTATTTGAGCCTTGCTGTCCATTACTATCCAATCTTTATTAATGTGTTTGGGAGAAAGCTAAAACAGTTAAATTGAATTTGTTAAATTTACAAATTTATGAATGAGATCTTACGAAACTGAAATCCTATTGGCTAAATATAGCTTTATTACTTATCTGAGCATTGTTATTTAATCTTTCTGTTCTGTTACAGTAAATCATTCATTAATTTGCCTAGATGGAAGCTAAACATAGTAGCATGCACAGAATCCTCAGCATATTTAATACAATCAACGCCTGCCCCCCTCTTTTTTGCTTCTCCCTGAATAACTTCTGAGTCTGCAATCTAAACGCAAGGGGAGCAAATCATCGAAAGAATCGTGATTCAGAAACTGCCCCCACTGTTGACAGAGATCTCACTTTGTCACCCCCTCCCTCAAAACATCCCACGGACATTTCGGCGGACCCCTCTGTTTGAGGACACTCCTCATCCCTGGGGACAGACAGCAGGCTGGCGGAAGAATCTCTCTTCAGAGTCCGCTTTTGGGAGGATGGAGAGCAACGGCAGACGAGTACTTATTCGCCTCACCATCTGGTGTCGGCCACGCGGTGCGGGATTGTCTCAACTCCGCGTACTCCCCCCTACTTGCATTCAAAGACCGCTACATAATGAAATTTTAATCGAGTTCGCCGAATGCACAAAATCCAGATGGAGGGTACTTGGGATTTTTCTCTTTTTTTCTTTTTCTCTTTTGCTTTTTTTAAAAAATTTCATTTCTCTCTCCTGCAGATTCGTTTAGATGTTTTTTTTTGTCCACTCTTCATTTTTAATTTCGACTGCTGTACATATGTATGGTCAGATGCGTGCTTTTTTAAGTTGTTTTTAGTTTTAATTTTAATTTTTGTTTTTTAAATTGCGTACAGACTTCAGAGTGGACATGTTGAACATCGCTCATCAAACCAGTTTGGATGGAAATCATAATAGAAAAAATTGACGATGCTTGTAAGGGGATACATATAATGGGCTTTGTTTTTCAATATCAAACTACAACGCATGGAAAAAGACGAAGGGTCAATCAGATGTTTTAAATCTGAGGGCTGTTTTAGATATTCTTATTTTGATGAAAATACTTTTGTTATATAATATATAAATATTTAAATAAGTTAAAATTTGGGAATTTAATTTCATTGATTTCATCTCAATAATATAAATATTAAACTCAAACTGAATTTAAATTTGTTTTAATCAAATTGTTTATTTAAATTTGTTTTTCTGTTCATTTGCATCACACATGAAGCACAAAAGAAATGCATAATTAGTAAAAATTTTAAGAACATCTACTTGGTTATGACGAAATGCATTGAATTCGCAAAATTCATTAAAAGTATTATTATATTTTATTAAATTTCCTTCTTAGATGATTATTTCTCTTCTAATGATTATTTGGCTTTATTTGTTAATTTTCCTTTACGGAAATTTCCTAATTATTTTTTTGAAAATTTTGTTAAATTACATCATCTATAACCAAACTTTGGAGCAGATAATTTTCCCTAATTGGTAATTTAAAAAAGCCACAATGGTTAAAATATTCTGTTATTTCTAAAAATAATGATGAAAACATGGAATATTTTATACTGTTTCTAAAAGCATCGTGGTGTAACTTTAAAATGCTCACATTTTCAGTATTCTAAATTATCATTTGTTTTTAATAAAGAAAACCACATAAACTTCATTAGGCAAAGAAATATATTATAAATTTATTACATAAGTGCATGATGAAATTATACTCATTTTATGTATAAAGGTGAAATGATACACTTCTATAATATATTTTATTCAGCTTTAAATCTCTATTTTCCTGCATAATATTTTTGGTAAACTTCTTATTTTACAATGCCATTTGTAATTTTTTTTAAATTTCAAGATTCTGTGAAATTTTTTTAAAGTTCATCTTATCTTGTTGTTAAAATTATTCAATATATATACAGGATCTGAAAATAGCAAATTTCCCTTAAAAGATTATTCAAATTACATACAGGATCTGAAAATAGCAACTTTTCCTTAAAAGATTATTCAAAATATATAGAGAATCTGAAAATAGCAACTTTCCCTTAAAAGATTTATCAAAACGTATACAGGATCTGAAAATAGCAACTTCCTCTTAAAAGATTATTCCAAAATATTTAACTTAAATTTAAAAAAAAGTGTGGCAACATTCAAAAGACTAAAATTTCAATTAATTCATTTGTTATTTCTCAATTTAATTTAAAAGTTTTAATATAATAACTATAAGTTATAAATTAGCATGAGTATTATTTAATGTGATTAATTACATTTAATAATAGGATGAAAACCAAAAGCTTTTTCTTTCCAATGAACATTTTCCAAATCAAGTTTTTCCTATTCAGTATTATTTTTCTATTCGGACATCCATTATTTGAAACATTCAATATTACTGGCAATATTTCTATGATTAAATTGTCGACGAGAATAAAATACTATAATATCTTTCTATAAAGCAATATATTCGAAAATCGAAAAAATAATTTGTTTTGCAATACAGCAACTTCCCCTTAAAAAATTGTTCCAAAATATTTGACTTAATTTTAAAAAAAAATGTGGTAACATTTAAAAGAAACAAATTTCAATTAATTCACTTGTTACTTGTCAATTTAATTTAAAAGTTTTAGTACAATACAATAAAAGTTATATTCGATTATATTCGAAAGTCGAAAAAATAATTTGTTTTGTAATATAGCAACTGAACACAACAACTTTCCCTTAAAAGATTATGCCAAAATATTTGAATTAAAATTTAAAAAAAAATGTGGCAACATTTAAAAGACACAAATTTAAATTTAAAAGTTTTAGTATAATACATTTAAAAGTTGTAAATTAATATGAGTATTATTAAATGTGATTAATTAAATTTAACATTCAAAGAGTATTTTAAACTGAACACAGCAACTTCCTTCCCCTTAAAAGATTATTCCAAAATATTTGACTTAAAATTAAAAAACTTTAAACTAAATTAAAATTCAAACTTTTTAAAAAAATGTGGCAACATTTAAAAGACAAATTTAAATTTCAGGTTTTATTTGTAAATTTAATTTAAATGTTTTAGTATAATACAATAATTAAGACGAATATTATTATATGTGATTAATTAAATTAAATAAGATTAAAACCAAAATCTTTTTTGTTTCCATTGAACATTTTCCAAATCAAGTTTTTCCTATTCAGCGCAATTGGTTCAAACTTGTATCTTTATAACTTTCTGCGCAAATTCGTCATCCGAGAATTGAACATCAAATGATGTTAGGAGAAACAAACTTTTTGACTAATAACTTGGAACGTTTCAAGTTAACTCGCAGCGACTCCGGCGATTCTTTCTTCAATTTAATCAATTCCTACTCAAACTTCAATCAGCAAAATGTTCGCTGAAAAATCGAGGCGCATTAATTTAATTTGAGCGGAGTTTGAAATCGAGAAAGTTTAGTGTCCGGCCTGAACTTCTCTTTTACCCTCTGTTTACTTTCGCACTGTTTACTTTAATGGAGAATTCCATACACTCCAAGAAACACACAGCGCGTGTTTTAAGAAGACATCCTTCGGGGGGAAACGATACGAGCTGGTCAAAAAACTTTTCTCTGGGTGAAGAACTCTTTTGTGACTCGCGTTAGTGGTAATGCCACTTATTCTTTGGAAAACTCTGAAGAAGAAGAAGATGAAGATCGTGGAAAACCGAAACAAAACGATATTCCTCCGTCCATAAAAATAAAAATACCCTGCAGGGTGAGAAGGGAGAGGATCGCTAGTTGGGAAGTTTTTGTTTCAGAGTTGATTTTGAAGAACGGTATCGAACAAGTCTTGGAATTGCCAAGGCGGCCTAATGGAAGGAACACCTCTTCTGTTGCCATAGCGACGGGCGAGATTTCATCCCTCCGCTCCGTTGCTATAGCAACCTACTGGCAAATATTTGCCATGCCTATCTCGGGCTGAACGGGATTACTAGCGATGGAGGCCCTCTCTTAGCCTTTGTCTGTAAGCTGTCGACAGGGGAACCATGGCAAAAGGGTTTCGCTCTTCGGCAGAGCTTCATCACTTAGTGGCTGAGCCTCACTGCTGTCAACTTTTCGAATTTCAATCACCACTTTATTCAACTCTCCTCTGTCCTCCCCTCCTCTAGCTTTTTTCTGTCTTAGTTTTTTTTTTCTTCTTCTTCTTCTTTCATTTATTTTCTTTTCTTTTCTTTCCCTACAGGCAACTGATTTGCAAACTCACGAATTCGTTTTCATAAAGAATCAACGCTTTGTTTAGCAAGAAGAGGAGGTGAACACCTTTCTTATTTCTGTCTCCCGTTTTCCTCCTTACTTACTTACACGTGTTCGCCCCTCCACTTCCATTCAGAAAGAGAATTAAATGCGGGAATTTAATAACAGATTTGATTCAATTGATTACATATAGATTAAATCGAAATGAAATTTTCACTCACCCCCCTTTCCCTCGACGGAGATTATTTCTGGAGAGGTAAAAATTTCCTGATAAAACAATCGTCGGAGCTCATTTGAAAACAACTACTTTTTTTCTTTCCTTGCCCTTTTTTTTTTTTACCTTCCCCTAAAATGCTTTTAAAAAATTATTGACAGGAAAAGAATTGAAGTACATACAAAAGCGAAAAAAAAAAAAAGTTTTTTGATAATCTTTTTTTTTTTTTTTTTTTTTTCCTATTCTACTTTAAAGTTGTCTTTTTTTCTAAAATGAAAACAGTGTACCATCTTATTTTCAGAAAATCACATCCGCTTTATAGAAAAATATTTCTAAAGAAGGAAAATTTTCATAAACGACTATTGAATTATATATTAAAAAAATATTCTTATAATATTGTATTATCATACATAGTATAACCGAGTTTCAAATCTTAACTCGGTAATAGAATCTATGATTGCGATATACAAGTAAAATATTAATAAATTTTAATAAAAGAATTCATGTAATATAAAAAATTGCATTACCGAGTTTCAAATCTTAATTCTTTAATACAATCTAGGATTGCGATATGTATAAAATATTTGAAATAACGCACTTATCTTAAAATAAAATTTCCATTAAAAATAAGTGTTTCAAGTAAAATATTAATAAATTAAATATTAATATTAATAAATAATAATTAAAATATTAATAAATTCAATATTAATATTAATAAATAATAATTAAAATATTAATAAATTCAATATTAATATTAATAAATAATAATTAAAATATTAAATAAAAATTTCAAGTAATATAATAAATTGTATTACCGAGTTTAAAATCTTAATTTTTTAATACAATCTATGATTGCAATATGCATAAACTATTTGAAAGAACACACTTAAGATAAGTGTGATAATAAATTTCAATTCAAAATAAAAATTTCACGTTTTAGTTTTGATTATAGAAAACGCATCAGAAGTATTTTATTTTTTTATTTTTTATTTTTACATTAAATTAAATAAAATGAAGTTGGTTTCATAGTTAAATAGAAAGCTTTTTAATAATAAAAAAATGAAGTTTTTCAATAACGAAATGTTTTCAATGATTTATTTATTTGTTCATTACTATGTTTACGTAGAAAAATACTTCTAAAGTAGGAAAATTTTCATAAACGACAATTGAATTATGTATTTAAAACTATTCCTATAATATTGTATTATCATAGATTGTATAACCGAGTTTCAAATCTTAACTCGGTAATGCAATCTATGATTGTGATATACATATACTAATTGAAATAACGTACTTATTTTAAAATAAAATTTCTATTCAAAATAAAAATTCCAAGTTTTTAGTTTTTATTATAATAAACACATCACAAGTAATTGATTTTTTTTAATTTTTACCATAAATTAAATAAATTAAATAAATTAATGTTAGCTTCACAGTTAAATAGAAAGTTTTCTAATTTTTTTATTCTATTTAAAGAACACTAAAATTATCTTTTTTTCTAAAAAGAAAACAGTGTGGCATCTTATTTTCAAAAAATCACCTCTGTTTTGTAGGAAATATTTCTAAAGAAGGCAAATTTTCGTAAAAGACAGTTTAACTGTGTATTAACTATTCCTATATTCTATAATACTGTATTTCTATAATATTGTATTATCATAAATTGTATTTCCGAGTTTCAAATCTTAACTCTTTAATACAATCTATGATTGCAATATGCATAAACTATTTGAAATAACACTCTTAACTAAAAATAAAATTTCCATTAAAATAAATATTTCAAGTAATATATTAATAAATTAAATATTAATATTAATGATTATTAATAAAAATTTCAAGTAATATAATAAATTGTATTTCCGAGTTTCAAATCTTAACTCTTTAATACAATCTATGATTGCAATATGCATAAACTATTTGAAATAACACTCTTAACTAAAAATAAAATTTCCATTAAAATAAATATTTCAAGTAATATATTAATAAATTAAATATTAATATTAATGATTATTAATAAAAAATTTCAAGTAATATAATAAATTGTATTTCCGAGTTTCAAATCTTAACTCTTTAATACAATCTATGATTGCAATATGCATAAACTATTTGAAATAACACTCTTAACTAAAAATAAAATTTCCATTAAAATAAATATTTCAAGTAATATATTAATAAATTAAATATTAATATTAATGATTATTAATAAAAAATTTCAAGTAATATAATAAATTGTATTTCCGAGTTTCAAATCTTAACTCTTTAATACAATCTATGATTGCAATATGCATAAACTATTTGAAATAACACTCTTAACTAAAAATAAAATTTCCATTAAAATAAATATTTCAAGTAATATATTAATAAATTAAATATTAATATTAATGATTATTAATAAAAATTTCAAGTAATATAATAAATTGTATTACCGAGTTTCAAATCTTAACTCTTTAATACAATCTTGGATTGCGGTAGGCATAAACTATTTGAAAGAACACTTAAAATAACTTTAAATTAAAATAAAATTTCATTCAAAATAAAAATTTCAATTTTTTAGTTATGATCATAGAAAACACATCAGAAGTAATTGATTTTTAAAATTTTTTTACCTTAAATTAGATAAATTGAAGTTAGCTTCACAGTTAAATAAAAAGCTTTGCTATAATGCTTAGTTTATAAAGCTTAAAGGTATAATGCTTAATTTGCTTTAAAAAATTATAAGTATTTAAAACAATATATAATATGTGTGGTGGAATATTACTTATAAGTTATGAATATGATCTTTAAAGTACTTATAAAATATCGTTGAGAAACAGTTTATTGAATGTAAATTTTCTAGGCTTAAGATACTGATTTAA
Organism: Caerostris darwini; assembly: GCA_021605075.1. Taxonomy (NCBI): domain Eukaryota; kingdom Metazoa; phylum Arthropoda; class Arachnida; order Araneae; family Araneidae; genus Caerostris; species Caerostris darwini. Next base: position 58,814 of record BPLQ01013133.1, read on the forward strand.
TATAAATAATAGAATTTGACGAATTCAATTAAATGAATAATTTTGTATTGTGCAAACAACACGAATGAGTTTCATCTGGTATCTTCATTTTTTTTAAATTGATATTACTTTATTGATATTAATACGAATTAAGTGCTAAATTTTAATGCATTATGATTAAATAAAAAAAAAATAAAAAGAACATCAACGGATAGAGTTCAGTTCATTAACTCATTTGCCGTGTAGTAAAAAAAAAAAAAACTTAATTTTCTGTTTTCATTTTTATTTTATGAAAACATTCGAAAAACGCTAATTTAGTTTTGCAATAACTGCAAGTTAAAATTGCATCTAATGAAATTTTAGGGAAAGAACATATGATAGCGAATCAGGTTTCATACTCTTTCGTAACACTTCCATTTCTTTGTGGTCATGATTACTCCGGTTCCATATGCTGCTTCCCCTATTTCGCTCTACCATCCACCTTGTTGAACCTTTGTTGAAACCCCTGGGGGCAAGGACAACTCACCAGCTATATAATGTTTTCATTAGTCGTACGCAGGCACCACTATACAATGGCCTCTCAACTGCCAATCTCGCTATCTTCGGTGCAGTAGCTATGAATATAAGGCCCGTGTTTCACAAGGCAAATATAAGCTAGGGAGGAAAAAAAAAAACCTGTCAATGCCTTTCGCATTAGCCTATATTGGAAAACCCCACGTCTAGACAAAGTGGGAACTAGACGGCAAGTTTTATTAAAAATAATATTGGCAAAATTGTTATCCGTAAATCAGACAGTAAGTAATTAGATGGTGTACCATAACACTCAAATAGAGAGAAAAATTATTGCAGTTGAAATTATATCTGCACAGTTATAAGGCAAAAAAAAAAATGCATTCTACAAATAAATATTTTTTTATAGAACATGATTTTGATTTTCACTAACAACTTTAAGCGAACTATTTTATTTTCATATGAAAACAAACATAATTCTGAAATATTACATTAAAGTTAATTTTTCATGATGATATGTCGTAGAAAAACAAACCGATCAACAATAAACATTTTGTTTTTAAAATTCTAGAAAGTTTTCAAACGTTATTGGAGTAATTTTGCAAAATAGTAATATTGGGATTCCATAATGTAAGTTACTAGCTAGTTAAGCTAGTAAGTTGCTAGCAAAGTAAATTTAAAAAGGCTGAAATGGAAAACAATAAATATTTTATAAACTATGAGCGGCCTCATAAATAATGCTTTGGATTTCTGAACTAGTGCAACCTGGTTTGAAGCTTGACAAAAGAAGCTCAACCAAAAGCTACCGTGTCTATGACGAGGATGGCACGATAAATCCGTAAGGTAAAATGTCTTACCTCTGGGCCTGAAGAGAATGGTACGAACCTTTAGATGCGCGTGTTTGTGCGAAATTATGATGGTAAAATGTAGGTAGAGCTCTCTGTGGTGCAAGCAGGAAAATATTGAATCTGGTGCATAATCACCGTTCTAAAGTTAGATAATAGAGTTTCGATTGGCGAGAACTGACTTGAAATTAGAGAGTTTTTGCATACCGTACGTTAGTTACCGTAGGACGTCCGTTTTTTTTCCAGAGCGCATGCTCAGTTTCCTATGAGCATGCGCGCTAGGGAGAAAAAGCTAACGGACGTCCTACGGTAACTAACGTACGGTATGCAAAAACTCTCTAATTTCAAGTCAGTTCTCGCCAATCGAAAACGAAAACAATATAATGGTATAAACGAAACGCGTTAAAATAATCAAAGTTAGATTTTTTCCGATTTGAATGTCTTTAAAATTTTCAGTTTGTTAATGGTTTTAAAATTTTCAGTTTGTTAATAAGTTTTTTGAATGATTTTTAAAATTTTCGTCTTTGAATAGTTTGTTAAATGGTTTTTAAAATTTTTATTTAGTTAATAAGTTTTTTAAAGGGTTTTAAATTTTTTTGTTTTGTTAAGAAGTTTGTTAAATGGTTTTAAAATTTTTTGTTTTGTTAAGAAGTTTGTTAAATGGTTTTAAAAATTTTCGTTTTGTTAATAAATTTGTTAAACATTTTTAAAATTTTCGTTTTGTTAATAAGTTTGTTAAATGGTTTTTCTACAATTTCAAGAAGAGTTTGCAGCTTACATGCTTTCACCAAAGTTTGGGTTAATCATATCTTCCTTACAGCACCGCTTTGAAATAAGCTAACCACAATGAAATCATCCGTAAAATCCAGTGATTAATAATGCAGTCTCCCAGAATTCTACGCATCCTGTTGAATTAACAATCCTTTAACTGCATAAAGATTCTTTTAAATTCATTCATTTAAATAAAATGTTATGATGGAAAAGGATTTTGTAATATTTTTTCCCACCACAAAATATTTAATTATGTTTCGTTGAAAAATTTTTATAGCTTGCGTGATTTAAGATTTTTTATTCACCCTTTTTCTTTTTACTGTTAGCTGTAGGCTGAAAACAATTAACAAACACGATAAGGAAATGAAGTAAATAAAAATATAAGAATAGCAGGACACGAATTTGCTTCAGATTCGAAAATAAATAAATAATTTGTTGTGATCAAATATGATAACAGGATATTTTTTCTGCAAATTTGATACTCTATATTTCTTAATAGAAAATTATAACTACCAATTAAATAGTAAAAATCCTTAAAAAGAGAAATCTCTATTTAAAAGTGAACTATCTGATTTGCTTTAAAAATAAATATTGATTTAAAATTTTTACAATTAATTTAAAATTATTAAGCTAAAAATATAAACATTCCTCATACAAAACGTCTTCTTCACATCTTTGCAGCATACGGATATGAAATTCATTACTTTTTTTATGGCTGCTATGATAAAACTGTAATAAAAAATTGGTCAGAAAGATGAAAGAGCCGTCCGTAAGTTGGGCAATCAGTCTTTCGAATAAACGTGACGAAATTCTTGAAAATATTTCTTTGATGTAAGCCTTCCAACTATCTCGACTTCTTATCTTCAGATTTATCAACACTGCCATATTCGTTGAAAAAAGAAAAAAAAATTAACTAATAAGACTTTTATAGAAACAGTCAAAATTATGGAAGTTGAAAAGAGTTTTTTTAATAATGATGCAGATTGAAAATAATTTTTATTTCAAATAATTTGCGGGTTGAAATCAGACAGATTATCAATCCAGATAAAATTATTTTCCTTATGGTATGAAATGTTTTGAAGTAACTCAAATATTTACAAAATCAGAGAGCAAAAAAAATATCTGTCAGATTCATTTTTAATGTATGTCTGTCTTTAATAACTAAACTCAAATAAACTTATGTATATATATATCCTTACTAAACAAACTCTTTCTCAATTTATAAAAGCATGTTTATTAAGGAACTGAATTTTTAATGCACTATTGACAAAATATACTATTATATGTATTTTTCAATTGAGTTTCTCTGAAAAAACTATTCCTAAACTTGAGATTGTTAATAATTTTTTTCAAAGTTAAATTTACCAATTTTCAATCCCTATTACAATTTTGCAATGAGTACAGTTTTCTTGTAAGTAGGAAAAACAGAATGGCTATATTTCCCCAACAATAGCGTCAATTGTTGATTTACCTTTGAACTGAGATTAAGCCAACACATTTTTGAAGCAGTAAGTTTTCAATGCATATGGAAACCCTCCAAAGAACATAATATGAAAAAAATAAATTTGTTATTAGGTTGCTCATGCCAGAATCATCAACCTTATGTGAGGTTCATTTTAATTTAGTTATTAAAAAGTAAATTTGGAATGAATAAAGTACAACAATTCATATAATATGGGTTATATGGATATTTTATATTCTATGGATTAAAAATTCATAGAATATAGAACAATTAATATAATATTAATATGGTTAGATTTAGTTATTCTGCGTATTGATATTACATTAAATGCGTTCAAGTGATTTGAGAAAATAAAAATTTGAATTTTTAGTACTTGGTAATGATGCTATTCTAAAGTAAAACGCATTTTTTTCGTTTATTCCAAAGATTTTACTACTATCACAAGACTACTACCGTTATTATGACACAGTTTTCAAAAAATGTAATTAAATTTATTATTTATTTTTTAATTAACTTATTATTTAGTTGAATCCAACTACTTTTGAAAAAAAAAAAAAAAAAAAAAAAAAAAAAAAAAAAACAGAATATGTGCATTTAATAAAAAAATTAATTACTTAATTTTATTTATTATTATTAGTTTTTTTTTTGGTCTGCGAGATATTCCTTGGAAAAAAATGTTGCAATCGAGTCAATCAGTATTCTTCGAAGACACATTTAATATGATAACAATATGCTTAGTTATTACCAAACCTGTAAAGAGCTTTGAAATTCCATTTTATATGAATGAATAGGAATTGTTATATATGAATGTTATGACGAATGAATTGAAGAATGTATGAATCGTTGAATATATGAGTGAAAAGAATTGTTGAATATATGAGTTGAATGATGTGTTTTGAATGAAATGTGAATTGAATTGAATTGAATGAACAGTTGTGAAATGAATGTTATACTTAATACATACCAATATTAATTTTTATGGAGCCATATAAATTGTATCTCAACCCGAGCTCAACGATTTTGCCAATTCTGAGTCAATCCATATTCTATAAAAATAACTAATCTATTTAACTTTTAATCTTAAAAGAAGATTAAACAACATTTTATCGGTCAATACAAAACCGTTCGAATCGTGATGCACGTGATTGTTCGAATAGAAATTGTTAACAAGAAGGATTTTTCGGGATTTTTTTTCCATCCTGTCCGGAAAAGCGGTGCATGCTGAAGATTGCAAGAGGCAGGGGCAGCATCTTCTGATCCCTCTACTCTCATCCTCTAATCCTGAACCATGGAAAAGGCTGTGGGCTCTCCCACGATGCAGAGGATTTAGACTGGGCGAAAGGCGGGGGCGGATGTATTGCGATTAGATACATTGAAAGAACCGACCCTCCCCCATCTATCGATAAGCACACTTGTTGCCCCTCCTGTCGCACTAAGTAGGGCTGTTAAAAGCACATCTGCATCACAATGTAACAAATGATCCATGCTGCGAGATAAAGCTCAAAGCGGAACTGAATCGAGCTTCAATATTGCGGAGGATCTCGAAATGCAAGCACCCTCCTCTAATATGTACTGGCACTGGATGGCCTAATGGTATGGGTGTAATGTCGAATTAGGGGTAAAGCTCGTGTTGGATGCTGTATGCCGAGAGCCAACAATGCAGAATGATCTTCTAAGAGAGCACGCTTGGAAGCATAAATATACGGTCATTGATGACTGGTTTATTGGCAAATCTGTCACTGATTTCATTGATTTTTAAAGATCATCCAACCAGAAGGTGAAAAAAATACCAGAAAAATGCATTGGCAGGAATCTTTTTCGTTATTAAAAAAATTAAGTAAGGATTGATTGTAGTTGTCTAAAATTTTGCAATGTCGATCAATTAATGAATCATATTTTAATTAATTCATTAATTAATTCGAAATCTATTGTAATTTAACTAAACTGACAATTAAAAGTAATGTCGAATGGGGTAAAAAGCTCGTGTTTGATGCTGTATGCCGACAGTCAACAATTCAGAATGATCTTCTAAGAGAGCACGCATGGAAGCATAAATATACGGTCGTTGATGACTGGTTTATTGGCAAATCTGTCACTGATTTCATTGATTTTTAAAGATCATCCAATCAGAAGGTGAAAAAAATACCAGAAAAAGGCATTGGCAGGAAACATTTTGGTTATTAAAAAATTTGGTTAGTTGTTTAAAATTTTGCAATGTCGATCAATTAATGAATCGCATTTTCGTGCTGCATTATTCATTGCATTTAATAATTCGAAATCTACTGTAATTTAGCTAAATAGACAATTAAAAGTTTGATAAACTTCATATTTAGAGTAAAAGAGTACCGAAACTTAAATTAATTAATTGCTTCAGTAATCACTTTGCTGCCGTCAGATACGTTACCTACGTTAAGAAGACTTTTCCTCTTTATTGATATAGTCTAAAAGGCTCTGTAATGCTTAATACCAGCTGCAATTTCGGAATTGCAAATAAATGTTCGCAATTGTAAATAACTTGCCATTTTTTCATGGAAAATTAGCAATATTTTTTTCCAACAACTTATTGTCAATTTAAAAAGCACCGAAGTATTATATATTATAATACATAACTAATGTACGAGCATGCTTTAGTTGCTATGAATAAATTATAAGCTTTTATGGTGAAAAATATGACTTCCTACAGATATAAAAGAAGAAACAATTTTAATATAATAGTATGAATGTTTCAACATGATGGAGAACTTTCACTTATAAAAAAAACAATCAAAATTAGATTTGAGTCTTTTTTTTTACATATCCCCCCTTCTCTTTTCTTATTTCTATTAAAAAGCAAGGCACTATTTTTTTTATAATGTTTGATATTTAACTTGTTGTCATTCGTCATTAATATGGCAGATTCACAATAATTTTTAAAGTTAAAAATCGATTTTTAACTAATATAACGATCGTTGAAAATGTCTTTTCTAGAGGTTTGGACTCGGATCCCAAATAATATATGGGATTGAAACCTGAAATTCTTTTGTTTGTCTTGTGGTAAAGAAATACTTAATAATTTAATTTCTCTTGTATCAAGTATAAAAATGCAGATTTTGCCTGTATAATATGATCATAAGCAGACGACCTTGGCCCAAGTATGCCACTCCCAAGTATGATCCTAATTTTTCACTATTTAATATTTAAAAAAAAAGAAATTAATAATAAAATCTAATAGTGCACGTAGAATAGTTTAAATTATGATATACGTGATTTTTTGTGTGAAGCATAAAATTATAAAGATGATGTCTAAAATAATTTTTGATAATAATACACTGCACGAAAATTTCAGCATCATTGTAAAAAACATAGAATCTAACCAAACAAACAGAGAAAAATCGGAAAATTTTCTTTCGCAAAATATAGCATCGAACTATTTATCTCACCCATGAGAATTCAATGTTAATTCTAATAAACTTTTAAGCATATTTACAGATAATTATATCGTTTCTCCCAAATCCCATATCGTTTCCTCCAATTTACAAAAAAGTAGTTAATACACAAAATTAACGAAAATAAAAAAATTTAATCAAAAACAAAATACATAGTTTATTTCAATACAACTAATAAAATATGGAGAAAATTTATAAATGTATTGTCGCTTTTTGACTTAATACTTTCGAAACGTCCCTTAGCAAAAAATTTGATTCTTTCAATGTTATAAACAAAAGTTACATCAATAAAAGTTTTTCGTGGCAGAAATTAGAGGATAAATAAAAGTAATTTAACAGGAAAAATCCCAACAGGAACAGTTTTCTCAATTTTTATCATAAATCCCGAAGTCATTAAAAAATGCAAATAAACTCTTATGTGAAGTGCGGACAAATTTTTTAACAAAATTGAATAATCAATTCCTTTAAAGTAAAAACGCAACACTCAATAAAACGAGAATATACTTTGCATTTTAATAAGAGTCTTTTTTTTCTTTGTCTTTTCCTTCCCTCCGATATTAAAGACAGAGTATAACAAACCCGAACCCAAATTATAAGAGTTCAAACAATTGCTCCAAACAAAAGATAAACTTGGTTATAAAATTTGTAGTGTTATTTTTATTTAAACAAATGCTTCTGCCACCTAAACGATGCGATTAAATTAAGGAAAGATTGAGATAAAAACTTGGAAAAATATATTCCCTTCAAAAACAGAGTACCCGGAATAAAATTAGTCAGCAGGGCGCAAATTAAATTTATTTTTCAATACGTGTTTTTATTTGTCCTTAAAAGCTATCGAGGGGAATTGCTTTAACCTTTTAAAGAGATAAATACACGGAGAAAGGAATCAAGTAAAATAAAAGAGTCGCAATAAAAAAAAAATGAACTGCAGCATTTTATTTCGGAATAATTGCTCGCATTTTATTTTGTTTAGGTGACGAACGACATTATAAATATTTTTGTTATTTACTGTTGTAAATAGAAAATAATCTAATTCTCTAAGTTAATGCTCTTTATATGTATTTATGTAAATAATCGGTAAGGGATACACTTTATGATTATGAATCATGTGTAGTTGCCACTGCGTATTGCTCATCGTGGAATTGTTTACCAGGTTCCAAGGAAACCTGCTATAAAGAAATCCAGCTTTTAAAAAAGACGAGTATTGCCTTTTTTTAAGAGCTATTATTTTTTACAAACTACTGAAAATGAAATTTGTTGTACCGTTGTTGTTTGTACCATTATTAAGCGCTTTTATTTCTTACGAACTACTGAAAATGAAATTTGTTGTACCATCGTTGTTTTTTGTTGTGTGTATTATTATTAAGAGCTTTTATTTCTTACAAACTACTGAAAATGATATGTGTTGTACCATCGTTTGTTTTTGTTGTTTGTACCCTTATTAAGCGCTGTTATTTCTTACAAACTACTGAAAACGAAATTTGTTGTACCATTGTTACAAATTAGAATCGACAAATACATTTTTATGGATTCAAGAGAAAATTTTTGAATAGATGATGTGATATTATAATAACATCAAATATTAAGTTAATACGTAAAACTAACACGTCTTAAAGTTGAAATTTAAATTTTCCCAAATCAGCTAGAAAAAGTCTAATAATATTCTAATCCCGATATAGCATGTGATTAATAAACGTCGTTTTTCAATACGTGTTTTTATTTGTCCTTAAAAGTTATCGAGAGAAATTGCTTTAACCTTTTAAAGTTATAAATACACAGAGAAAGGAATCAAGTAAAATAAAAGAGTCGCAATAAAAAAAAAATGAACTGCAGCATTTTATTTTGGAATAATTGTTGGCATTTTATTTTCTTTAGGTGACGAACGACATTATAAATATTTTTGTTATTTACTGTTGCAAATAGAAAATAATCTAATTTTCTAAGTTAATGTTCTTTATATGTATTTATGCAAATAATACGATTATGAATCATGTGATGTTGTCACGGAGTATTACTCATCGTGGAATTGTTTATTAGGTAAAAAGAGCATTACCAGGTTCCAAGAAAGCCTGCTATAAAGGAAAATCAAGTTGTTAAAAACAATGAGTAATACCATTATTAAGCGCTTTTAGTTCTTTTAAACCACTGAAAATGAAATTTGTTGCACCATTGTTGTACCAAATATACCAAATATTTAAATACCAAATATTTTATACCAAATATTTAAAAATATTATTATTTCGTTTTGAATGAGGATAAAAAAAAATCTAGATTTTAAATTAGTGATTTGCGCTTATTAATTTTTTTGGGTTTGATTGGCAATTAAGTTTTTTGTATAAACAATGTGATTTCGCATTGAGACTAGGGTTAAATTATTCATTTCATAAATTATTTTACTACTTTTATTAAAAAAAAAATTTTTTTTAATTTAAATAAAAAATTTATTATTAATTTATTAAAAAATCGACCTATTTGCTGTTATTCTTGTCCAATTCTTTTTATTCTTGAATTTGTGATAAGCAGAAGTTTTTTGTGAAATATAATACAATTTTTACACGAATTTTCTTCTGATATGGAATCATGGCTGTAACGGAGTAACAGGAATCGAGTTCAAATTTCGTCGTTGTCCAAATAAGGCTATTTAATTATATTAGACTAATAAAAGTTTATCCATCGTAGTGATCGGCGTGAGATAATTTTCTTCTTCTCCCACGAGTTAAAAATGTTAATATAATGTCTTTTTTGTTGGTATAATGTTAATAGGTAGATTTTCCATCATCTTGAAAATTCAACATGGATGAAGTTGATTACGTTGCAATTTGGGGATCAAAAGTATAAAATCGAGAGCCCTGTGTTAAAATTTTATTACAAATTTATGTGCCAACATGGTTTACTAAATCACATTGATTTATATTGAAAAGTAGTGCCTTAGAAAGGAAACGTGAAAATAATCATTATAAAACTTTCAAATAAGCATAAATTATTCACAATAAATCAATTTATCTTCCCTTTAATTGGGAAACTTGCGTTCTGTGTTTTATGTGATTCAAATTATAGTTATTGCCAATTTATGTGTTTTTATTAATTATAAAGTACCCGATAAATTTTTGGAAAAAATATTCATTTGTATGGCAGCCTCATTTAAAATTAAACATATTATTAAAAACTTTGATGCTCCTTATTAAGAGATAGGGCATCAAATTTATGTAAATTAATATTTTAAGAAATTTCTTAACGTTTTTCGATTTATTGCCTGCTATTAAGAAGAGTTTGGATTTCTGTATACTCTTCGACTTTAATGATTTACCGATAATGGTAATGAAAGCGAATTTTTGCGCACAATAAAATAACGTATACTATTTAATAGAATGTTAACTTTTTCCTCACAAAATTGTAGTGTGTTCTGATAGTCAATTGACTAGCTCTCTGGCTTTTGGTACTACAGGCTTCAGGATCAAATCCTGGCGATGGCACGGATGTTTGTTAGTGTTTTGGAATCCATCTTAAACTGTAGGTCCTGGTCAAATTATCCTAAAATGTGCACAAAATTACCTTAGAGCGATAAACCAATCCCTCAAAATTGTAAAGAAATTTTCATTTTGCTTTAATGGAATGGGAAACCTACGTTCTGTATTTCGTGTGATTCAAATTACAGTTATTGCCTATTTATGTCTTTTTATTGATTGGAAAGTACCCCATAAATTTCCAGAAAAAATATTCATTTGGATGACAGCCTCATTTAAAATTGACCATATTAAAAAACCTTGATGCTTCTTACTAAGGGATAAGGCATCAAATTTAAGTCTTCCCTATGAAAAGGATATATGCATGTATATGCAATAATTTTTTTAAATATCTATCGTGTATGTAATTTAATATCAGGAGTTTAAATTTTTCAAGAAATTTCTAAGCTCAAAATATTTAAATGTAAAATTTTGTCATTTATGCCTGTGGGAAATTTAAATTTAATCATAGGTAATAGTATAGAATCTGTATATAATTTGAACACTATTTATTTATTCAGTTGCAAAATTTAATATCCTCATGAAATAACTTATACGCTTTCATAGAATTTAAGTACCCGATGAAATATTTTCTTTATTTTGATAGTTTTTTACTTTGATCAACTTAATAAAAGTATTATTTTTAAAAAAATTTATAAGGTTTTCATTCCATATACAATAATACTTTTGTCCCCATGTGAGTCCGGGTTAGAATAACCCCACTGTAGCCCATACATGTCATTTAAGGCTACTAAAATAGGTACCCAGTTATCGGGGGTATAACCTGGTGGGGTAAAGTCAGACTTCTTTCTTTGGGTGCCCCATGTCTTCCTGCCACAAGTCAAGGACAAAAAAAAAAAAAAAAAAAAAACTTCATATTTTACCCTTTATCAGGACCACACAGGTTCATGGGCTTTGTCTAGATGTTACTGTTGACCAAGTGGGATAAGAAACAACATTAAATTCTTGCATATTATTTCAAAAGCTTATTACATTTTTCTGCAGGGTAACAATAAATCGACAAAAGTACTTAAGCAATCTGTTTTTAAATTGTAGTAATTACACATTTATATTTACATAATAGATAAATATAAATAGTAGCAATTTAAATAAGTTCATGAATTTGTAACATGAACTCATTTAAATTGCAGTAATCGGTAAATATAAATGTGTAATAAACAAACATGTTTAACGTGTTTAATAACCACCTAACATAAACATGTTTATTTATACACATAAAATGGTAACAATAAGCATGTTTGTCAAATGAATATGATGTGCATTTGGAAAAAGATGACACGATAAAACACGTCATCTTCAGAAATTGTATTCTCACATTTTTGAATAATTAGAACGAGTAAAATTTATGTCATCTACAACTAATTTTGATGTTTATTAAAAATTTATTTATAACGTTATTACACGAAAACAAACATTTAAATTGTATAACTTCTTTTTATGGTTAAATAAATCTAATAACAAAACACATGAACAGCAAAGAATTGACTTTCTTGAAACGCAATTGTTCTGGACCACTCGAGATGAAACCATTAACGTAATTAGTATAGATTTCATAATGCATTTACTATCGATAAAGCCCGTATAGTTCAGAACCACTTCAGTTAATTAGATGAGTAGGACGAGTCTATGTCCTGGGATGTAATCGAACCGACCATGTCACGATCATCCGGTTTTGCACGCGAACATGTCCTCAAAATGTGACTCTTGTTTTACCACATAGGTTGAAAGGAACATTTAGTGCGTGCATTCACATAAAGCAAAAAAATTAACATTTTTTGCTCTCTCTAAAGCCTCCAATTGGCTTGTTCTCCTGCCTTCTACCAGAATCAGACACGAAACCCAGGACAATTTCCTCCTCGAATTTGAGTTTGAGGCGTGTGTGCTCAGCTGTTGCTTAGCATGTGCAGAACTCACTCGACTGCATTTTTACCTGCTGAGCAAATAATCATTTTCTGCTTAGTGTAAGGTAACTTACCGTCGAGCTTGGTAGATTGGAATCCTTTTCTATTAAAATGGTCAAAGCTCATTCTGAATTTGATGGTGATGCTTTATTTTCAATTTTCCGCATTAATCACATACCGTAATGAGGAATGATACACGCCTCAATTATTATCGTAATCAATTCTTTCAACTAAACTAAGTAAGGTGTGCCATATTTTTTAGAATGGTTCACTTCTTCCATCGTATGTATGCATGTTCGAAATTCCACAAAACAGATAAAAACGTAATGGGAATTTTTACCTTAGATTGATACTATGAATCATGGAAGGATTTCAGTCTTAAATGATTTTTCTTGTGTATAAAAACTTAATGTCATTAGAGTTGGATGACTCTTTCGAGTAATTATAAATTAATTTAGAATTATTTAAAAGAAATAGAAAGCATTGTCATTCCACAATACAGACAGTAATTGTCTGTATTATAAGAGTTATTTGATTAATTGATTTTAAAAGATAATCTCTGTTAGTTCACTTTCTTTTTGCACCTTTCTTTATAAATTTTACACATGGTGTAGTTTTAAAAATGTCAAGTGTTTTATTGTCGCAAGATCTTCTTAGATATTTTATTTTTACTTCTAGAATTTTAGCTATTATGTAAAATTTTGTTTTTATGTGAGAGTACACATCTTTACACTGGTATACAGAAAGTATACACTGGTATGCAGACTTCTATAACTTCTGTTAGTTTCTGTTTTAGTTCTTCTTGCTTTTTCCACCTTTTTTCGTAAATTTTGTACATGGTGTAGATTTTAAAACGTCAAATGTTTTACTGTCGCAATTCTTTTTAAATATTTTGTTTTTACTCCTAGAATTTTAGCTATTTTGTAAAATTTTGTTTTTAAGTGAAGGTACACAGGTATACCTTCTTTATACTGGTATACAGAGGGTACATATCTTCACACTGATATATAGATGGTACACACATTTGTTTATAATTATCTTTTGTTGGTTTATTTATACAAGCTTTGTTACTGCAAATTGTTTCCTATTAATTGTTTTTTATGTATCTGCTATTTAAAATATATGTTAAGAGGCAGAAATATTCAGTAAATTATATAATATACTTACTTATTCATGAAATAATATTTGGAAACCACTAATTTTATCTAATGACTTAATACTTGTTATTAATATTTTAGTATTCTGTTTGATAAGTTAAAGTATTTTCAAAGATTATTTCTTCTTTTGATGAGTTATGTATTAAATTTTAATATATATCTGAATTTCAAATCTGATGATGTCCTGACGAAATCCGACGATCTTCGATGTCCTTTTATACTGTGCACTTTTTGAATTTAATCCGATCTTAAAATATCAATGCAATATCTCTATAAATATTTATAACTATAATTATAATAACACATATCCTCTTTTTTTTATTTATAAAAATATAAATTAAAAATTTATCTCGAAATATTTAACAAGCATCTCAAAAACTACTATAACTTTCCAACCGTTATTTGAATATTGCAATACAAAAGCTTGCTGTTTGTATTATGTTAGCTAGTAAGTTTTAAAAAATACCAAACTATTAAAACGAATTTTGTTGGTGGAAACTAATCACACATTAATCAGTATCTAAAAAATAATTATAATTTAAAATAAATAATTCGAAACATGAAAGAAAGGATACAAAGAAAGGATTTTATACAATTGAATCTTAAATTTTGAGCCTCCAACCCCCAAACCCAAGTGGTTCTAGAACAGGCTTTCCACCCTTAGCCACTCACAGCTGTAGTACTTTGTTTCCATCAGAGGCGAGACATTTATCCTAGCATATATTTGCTTTTGCCCACCTCTGAATTCATGAATTTCTATTAGCTTGGATGTCAAAAGCATTTCCCGCTATCAACCCTTTCTGCTTATTACTTACAAATAAATATCACGTGAGAGTATTGATTTCAACGCCATCTGTGAATTAGCGGGGTAACTAGCGAGGGAGGAAAAGGATTAGCTGAGAGAAAAAGTTGTGTTTTGACATTTTGTTATTTAAAAGAAAAGATTTAAAAGAATGATATTATGTTTGGTGTTTATAGATGCCTGATATCAAATTATGGAATCTGTGTGTTAAGAAATATTTAAAAAGAAAAGGTATTTTATACAAATAATAATAACAATAGATTAAAACATTTTCTCGTTTTGTTTCCAACTTTGTATTTTCAGATATTTAAATTTCTTGCTTTAAGTATGGAATTTTTAAAATTTCTTGTAATTGTACTTTTATAGACTTTACAGGCCTTTTTTTTTTATTGATACATCATTTTTTTATATCAGAATTATACAGTTTTATAAACAGTTTTTTAAACAGATTTATATACAGTTTTTTATACAATTTTTTTATATAGTTTTTGCGGAAATCATGACATAACTTTTGAAGAGTTTTAAGCCATTTGAATTTTAATATTGATATATTTAATATCAATGTTTATTTATTAAATTTTAAGAGAATATAATGTTTTATTAATATTTTGAAATTAAAATTAAAAAAAACTAAAAAATTAAATTTTTTAAATGTTTAATTAAAAATAGACTGATAAAAATGTTTTAAAATATCCTTTATTACTATAAATGTTGGTTCATATACGAAAAAAATAAAAATAAGGATAACACAAAAGCTTTTATTCAGTAAAATACACAAATAAAACTTTAGAAATAATACATAAATTAAAAATGTATGGAGAAGTAATAGTTTTTTAACTTAATATGGTGCATAGTGCTTTGATTGGTGCTTTGCATAGTAACATATTGGACATATATGACTTTTAATTATAAAATATTCAAAAGCATTAACGTAAATTCAATTTCTTGAGAAAAAATTATCTATATGAGAATAATAAAATAATGCATAATTATTATTAATAATAAAATCATTTTATTATTAATCTATATATAATAATAAAATTATAGCAAAAATTTAATCTGTTTAATAAATATGCATCAGATTGAAATTTTGTGATGATTTTATTATTCACTATCTATTGTTGGGATAAAACTTGAAAACTAAATATAATATTTGAAACCCTTTTTTTACTTCAAACTATTTTTTATCTAGGAGCATCAAAATACTTTGATCTTTTATGTTGGTTTTGAATCTATAGATATTTATATATCACAGACAGCTGAAGTATAATAATCACATGTTTAAATTATGATTTTTTTAAACAGAGTTAGCTCCATTTCATATGTATAATAAATGGAAATGAATAAATATTAATATATAATGAATATTAATATGAAATAAATATTAATAATTAAATGAATATTAATGATTAATGAAGGAATATTACTGATTTTAGAGATCTCAAGTCATTTTATATTATTTTTTTAAAAATTTTTCATGATTTCTGAGAGAAATAGATCCTCATAATGGATGGTTGAAAATGTAAAAGAACTGAATAATATATGATTGTATGGTTATATGAACATTATAAAATAAAACCGTACTTATTAATACAATCACATATATTATTATACATCTTACTTGATAAATGTAAGAACAGACCCATTTTCAAAATAATAATAACAATAATAATATTTTGAAATCCTTTTTTTAAAGCAAAATAAGTATATACCAGAAAAAAATGTATATAGTGTGAAGAACATGCATTTAACTAGTAACTTATTTTTTTTAAAGGAAACACAATTTTCCAATTCAAATAGATCCAGACAAACCATGTCTCGACAATCAAATGATAATAAATTAATCAATGGCTAAGTTGAAAGATTTATAAATTATATTCAGATTGAAAAAGCTCTTCCTATATAAAAGATATTAAGAAACTTAACGATGACATAAAATCATTTTCATATATTTATGCAAATTACGAATATACATTAAACAAAAGTATATCTTAAAAATAAGTAAAAGCACGAGGCTTCCGGTATAATAAGAGAATATAAACAGTAAGAATTATTTAATATTTCTCATTCGCTTACAATCAGTGGCGCAGCTGTGTAAACAAGCACTTTTTTAATGAACTGTAAGTCAAAGCTTATTTGTGTTTTATTTCATTTATGGAGCTTCATAACAACAGCATTCAAAGACCAAAATGAAACGTAATAAACAGCAAATGATTTTGAATGAGAATCGTTGAGAGGCAGCAATCACGGCCAATTGTTAACAGACTGCATCAATCAAGGAAGATTAAAATGCATCGTTCATGCTTTCTGGAAACACAGCCAATTTGCCTACAATTTCTATTCAGTTTTGCTCATCGTTATCACTTTATTTCTGCTGTAGTGTTAATAATGTCTTCTTAGCTTCAATTTAAAATACTATGCTTATTTTTGGACTTATTCAATGTATCATTAGCAAACTGAATAATTTCATCTCATCAATTGACCAATGTTGTGAGTAGTGAATAATGTGAATAATTTCATCACATCAACTTACCAATGTTGTGAATTGTGACAGTCACCATATTTTTCGTTAAGCACGCGGGTTTTTCTCTATCTGTTCATTCATATATTTAATGATCGTAGTGTGATCAATTTATATAAAATCAAATACGGAAATATAATTTTTTTGGGGATTTAAAATCATCATATCTTGCTGGTCCAAAACAAATGACTTAAATTTCATTTGTTCATCAGCAAACTGGATAATTTCATCACTTACCAATGTTGTGAGTTGTGACAATCTCCATAGTTTCGCTAAACTCGCAAGTTTTTCACTGTTTGCTCATTCATATATTTAATTATTTTACTATGATTAACGTCTATAAATTAAATTATATACAAAAATATATATTTTTTTTGGGGGGGGGTAAAATCCTCATATCTGTACTTGTCCAAGCCAAATGATTTAAATTTGATTTGTTCAATCTTTGGATGCCTGTAAATATTAATAATTAAAATGAATGCGAAATATTTCACAATTTAAAGTAGTTTATGAATTATACTGAATATTTTACTTTAAAATATTTGCTTAGCGTATTTAAAATAAATGTTATAGACTTTCCCTTATTTCTATTTAATAAAAAATGTGTGCTAAATCTAGCTTCTACGAAGAAATCTCACATACGAAATACATTTTAAATATATAAAATAATAAATTTCCATTGAAAATTTTAATTATTAGATTTATTATTGTCGAAGTCTTACACACTCAATATCGCACATTAGTTTCTTACTATTTATCTGTATTCTAGATGTAATTTTAGTTATATTGCAAAAAATTAATATCAAATGACCTAAATAATCAGTTGTTTAATTTTGGATTTTACATTATATTGCTTAAAAAAATGAAAAATATACCTTATTTATTACTTTAAACAGTAAGAAAATAGTATTAAAAGGACCTTATTTGAACTGAGTGACTAAACACCTTTTTTAACAACTTCTGTATGCGTATGTGAGCTAAAAAATTAATAAGTATTATGACACGGAAAACAATATTTATGCTTTTTTGAACTAATTTATGTTAAAACAACTCCATTAAAAATGTTAAATATTTCATCTAAATGTGTCTTTGAAAAGCTAAACTCAGCGTTTTGAATTTTACTGAAAATCATAAGTAGCATATCCAAGATATTAATCTAAAGTAAATATATTTATTATATACAGTACTTGATTTCGTATGCTGTTTGCTGTTTTAGAATATGTTGAAATATTCTACATAGTTTGCTAACAACAAAAATGTTTTCAAACAATGAAAACTTATCGTCTTATAAAATGTATATGTTTATTATAAAATAAACAAGTTTATATTCGCGATCACAAAAACTGAATTGACAAGCTTAAGAAAGCACCTTTATAAGTCAAGCATTTTCGCTTGCCACTTAAGTGCAACATAAATGTCAATAGAGCCACTTGCAAATTGAAAACGATTGCTATGTCAAGTATCTATCGCTATCTAGACAAAGAACAATAAACATACATATTTAATTAGATTTTGGCAAAAATTACACTATATTTCGAAAGGCAATGTAAAAAAACACCAAAAATAATTGTTGTACGTCCTGAAAATGTTTGCTCTAAACAATGCACTGAGCTATTATTGACAATTGTATTACAATAATAATTCGAGAATATATCCTCTCGCCTCTTTTAATTTTCCTTTTGTTTTGAATATATTAACTTGTGTAATCAGAATAAAAATTTTAATATAACTCTCATATTTATACGTTGAAGAAGTAGGTAATATTTACGCACTTTTTCCAACAAAACATTTTTATCACGATTCTGTAATTAATAGCTATTCAATGGAACTTTGTTTAAATGGCGTCGAAAATTTCTCAATGAATAATAAATATTTAATATTTTTTAGTGTTTCTGAAAATCAACGTTTGTTCATTATTTTTACATCGCTATTCTTTTCAAGAGTTGTTTACCGTAATGATTTATTGATGTCTTTTCAGTTTGATGTTTAAGCTCATTTCACAGGAAATTTGATTGGAAAGTAAACTTTTCCAGCCAACATTCTTTATGTAGTCAGACAACAAACAAAGCTCATCTTCATTGTTGTACAATAATTTTTCAGTTAAAAAGGTGATGTTCGCTTAGCAAACGATGCATTTACAAACATTCCAGTGTGTGTACTTGAAACATCCTTTTATATTGTTGTTGTTCTTTTTTTTATTGTGTAAAACAAACTCATCGACAAAGTAATAAAAACATTACAATAAAGGTATAGAATAATTTAATATATATCGCGAATGTTGACAAACTATTTGTTCAACGGAAGTAAACTAATCACAATTGGTGTGATTACTATCTAATGCGTGTCATACAAAAGCAATAAAATTTATAGACACGCTGTTTATCATGCAAAAATGATTCCTTTACAGCAGCTGTTGCTGTTAACTCCCTATGAATGTTGAGTCTTTTGATTTGAAATTAAGCATTTTCTGGTTTTGAAATCTTTATGTATACTTTAGAATAATGAGCATCATGTAAACGTTTATAGAGTTACAACTTTACAAACAAACATGAAGAGTTACTACGAACAATTAAAAGATATATCATAGGAATTCTTGGTAAATTTAATTTGATTGGTAAAACATCAATTAAATTATTGCTCTATTTAATTGCTGGATGCTTCAACAATCAAATTCTAAATTAATACAGATATACACGTTTGGGAAGCATTGGATGGCAGATATGGAGAAACTAAAGATGTGTCATAAAACAGCTTACAGCAGCAGTTGCTGTTAACTTTCTATTAATGCTGAGTTTTTTTAATTTGAAATTAAGTATTTTCTGGTTTTGAAAGCTTTATGTATAATGCAGAATTATGAGTACCATATAAACGTTTATAGAGTTACTACTTTACAAACAAACATGACGAGTTGCTATGAACAATTAAAAGATATATCATAGGAATTCTTGGTAAATTTCATTTGATTGGTAGAACATCAATTAAATTATTGCTCTATTTAATTGCTGGATGATTCAAAAATCAAATTCTAAATTAATACAGACATACACGTTTGGGAAGCATCGGATGGCAGATATGGAGAAACTAAAGATGTGTCATAAAACAGCTTACAGCAGCAGTTGCTATTAACTTCCTATGAATGCTGAGTTTTTTTAATTTGAGATTAAATATTATCTGGTTTTGAAAGCTTTATGTATAATGCAGAATTATGAGTACTATATAAAAGTTTATAGAGTTATTACTTTATTAACAAACATATTGCGTTACTACAAACAATTAAAAGATACAAATAGGAATTCTTGGTAAATGCTCATTTGATAGATAGAACACCAATTAAATTATTGCTTTATTTAACTGCTAGATGGTTTCAAAAATCAAATTCTAAGTTAATACAGACATACACGTCTAGATACAGAGAAACTAAGACTGTGTCACATACGACATAGCAAAAAAATATTCCATAGTAATTTATAGCATAAAATGTTTTCCAAGAAAATTTTTATCTTTTGGTACAATATGTTGAAATTCATAGTAATGAATCAGGCTACACAGTTTGTAGATTGACTGAAATATTTTCAGTAATTACAAACATGGCAATAAAGGTTTCAACAAAGGGACTTCATGTCTTTTTGCGTGCAAAATTTCGCTTTAATTTTACAACAAACGACTCTCATGATAAAAAAAAAAATGTGAAATAATTATTGAATGATCATTGTTCAAGAATGAACTGTTTGAATGACAAATGTTCTGAAACATTAATCTGTTTTATTTTGTGAAAGAGTAACACTACAATGCAATAATTTCGAACCTTATTGTATAGTGAAAAATTGCGAAAGCAAAATTGTTATTACTGTGGATAGAATAGTTAAATCAAATTTATTGATCTGACAAGACTATTTTGAAAAATTTTCGTTACAAGACTATTTAATAGGCAGAACAATATATTTTATACTTACCGCTCGTGGTTCTATATTGGTATTTATTGTTCACTGAATATGTCATCAACTAATATATTTGTTGTTAATATTGCAATTTCATGATATCAAATGCCATGATAACAAAGATATTAGTGTTGTTTCGCAATGTCTTGCGTAAGGTCCTCAGGTCATACATTGCTGCAATGGTAGATGTGTCGCGAATCTGTTATTACCCAGGGAGATTTCGCAACCTTCTGCCACCTCTTCAAACCCAATGAAATGTTTTCTTGCCTAGGAACATATTATGTAATCTTTGGTACAGAGATGAAATCTAAGAGTCCAATATTGTTGTTTTGGGTTTCAAACTGAGCTCAGATACCTTTGAAAACTTGTTGGATTCAATTTAAATATACGCAATAAAGTGTTTGATTTGTGAATTATTTGGAAAAATATTTTAGTATTGTATTGATTGGTTTATTAATAATGCAGTAGGGATTCAAGCTACAAAAGAACAGGTAATTTTCAAGATTATGGGAATAGAATAACGTCGAAGCGAGAAAGGAATTTAAGGGAATTAATAGAACTCTATTGATATGCAAAAGGTGTATTTTTTAAATGGGAATTTTTTATTCCATTAGGATATTGAAATTAAAGTGTTCCCAGTAGATGCCCAATTATAAAATCGGCGTTATATCATAGAAAAAAAAGATAGATCAAAGTTTATTTTGAAAGGACACATACATAAATATTTCAAATAATAACAGGAATCATTCTTTTAAAATACCAATCATTACTTGAATGGAACTGATCAACCATGGCTTGTCTATTAAAATGTCAGCATGCTGCGATTTTTCAATAAAAAGGTTACGTGTTCGGTCACTGTCTATTATTAAAGCTACTTGAAAACAATAAAATGATGTACACTTAAGCAGCATGTGTCACTGTCGTTGGGTTGGTTGTTTGAGTTATTTTCATGTAAAGGTGGGTTTCCATATACTAAATACCACCAAATTGGAACCCTGATCTTCAGCCCACTCCGCTTTTGACTAATATGCTTTCTAAGAATGAGAGATTTTAGTAAATGGGGGAAACCTCCTTGAATATAAAAAAAAATAACAACTCTCAACAAAATCTTCAGGGATAAATATGATTAATATAAGCGGAGTTTTTTGGCGTATGGTAAGATGTAATTGACCATTGAAACTTGTATCGTGCAAGTTTTGAACTGTACATAGATGTATATACGATTAAGGCTTTCATGGTAAGATGTAACTGACCCTTGCAACTTTCCTCGTGCAAATTTTGAACTGTACATATATGTATAAAATATGATTAAGGCTTTCATATCACTGCATGTATTGGTAGTGAAATATAATCTATCATATAGAAAATACTCAAGGCCGACTCAAATGACTAGCTTATTGAAATGTTCTATCATTTTTTTGTGTACCCCTTACCGAGAAAGCTACCGAATTCTTTGTAAATGTAATATGTCAGATGATTGACAAAAAAAAAGATATTTGACCTGAAAATGTTGAAAATTAAAATTTATTTTAAATGCATAATATTAAACTAAAATGAATGGCAAATACAATCAAGATTCAGATTAGCAAATACTAAAATTGTTATAAAAAGCATTGTGATAGAAATGCCATCAAATTTGGCATGCAATTTAAAGCTTGTCTCGCAGTCGACAAGAGATTAATGATGGAATGAGATTACAGATGTGTCAACTCAGATGATAATATTCTGTCATTATCTTCAGTTTGACTTTTAAAACTTGTTTTAACGGTAAATCTCGAGTCTTGAAAGTTAAAGTAGATAAGTTAAGTTTCGAAAATATCTAAGGATGTAAATTTGTTAGATTATTTTTATGTCATAAAACTCTCAAAATTCACCTTTGTTAATTCATTACATTATAGTATTTGCAATAGCAGATAGCAATAGCATTTTTGATTTTTTTTTTGTGATCTTTTCTTGTGGCATTTTATTTTTTCTGATGATTTTAAGAATTTTGTGTTAAACATTTATGAATACTTAACATAATAGTACGATATTTCTAGATTTAAAAAATAATATGCTTATAAATGATGACAAATACTAATATCCAACTTAGAGATCATCAACATTAACATCAACATTAACATCAACGTGCAGGTAGTTGATGTTTCATAATAATAATTTTTATTTGAACTTTTACACATGTCTACCAACTAAATTACAAACATAAACAATGAATAA